>PHFE01000110.1:102960-215186 GCA_002796755.1 Paracorniculantispora psalliotae
ACGAATCTCGACTTGGGAGTCGGTCACGCGACTCCTTTGACCAACCAACAAACGGCTGTTATCAAGCTTTCTCTGCGCCACACAATCGTACTCGAAGACGCACATTTAACTATATTCAGCGGCAGCTCAGCAGCGGGCGTTTCACAAGATAATGTGGTCATCAGGCTCTTTTTAATAAAAAAACGCGAAACCATATATTCAGTTTTTGTCCTAAAAGCTTTCCGTCCGGCGTCCGCCACCATCTGACTCTAGCTCAAGCCAAAGGCCTGCTTTGCGCGCGTCAAGTACGCCCGCCTCTCGTCTGTGACGGTCACGCCCACACAGCCCATGTACGCCTCAAAGCCACTATCAATATTCTTCTTCAGAGCGTCCCGCACCGCGCCATCGCACTGTGTCGTCAAGAACCAGGGTCCGCTGCCAAAGTTGTACTCGTCCGGCGTCACCAGCGCCAGAATCTCATTCAGCTTCTCTGGCGCCAGCCCGTCCACGGAATCAATACCCGCGACCTTGTCCTTGACCGCGTCAATCGACTTGGCGTAAAGGAGGTTGTAATTCGCCATTTGCATGTTGGCGGTGCCCTGCCCGGGCCGGCCGGGGTACACGTTGTGCTTGTAGCGGAAATCGACCGACTCAAAGGCCATGAGGGCGATGACGGCGGCGATTTCGTTGTAGGTGCAGAGTTTGTACTGGGCCATGCTGGCGATGATGAAATCGGCGGCTTGGTCGGCGGTGCGGCACTCGGCGGCGCTGGGCGGGCAGCTCACGGAGCCGGGCGCGATGATCTTGATAATGTCGGCGGCCTTGGGAGGCGGGCCGGCGGCTGTTGTTGTGGCGGCCAGAGCGGCCAACGGTAGAATTGTGTTCAGCTTCATTTTTTGTTCTTGTTTTGATGTAAAAAGGGTGAGGGAAAGGGTCGGAGCTGTCTAGTGAGGGCAGTGTCTCGCTATTATAAGGAGGGCGGTGGTGTAAGTCGACCAGGGTTGGTGTCAGCGAGAACGAGAAGGCTAGAGCCTTTCTTTCAACGAAAGAAATCAGCAGGTTGGCAGATCAAAGAATATATAATAAACTACATGCAGTAGCTCCTAATCAAATGGACCGTTTCTGCCTTGAATAGCGTGCATTGGCCTGTTTCTTTGTTTTTTCCCTTCTTTTTTGGCTGGTTTCACGTCGACGCCTGTCAGCGAATCATTGCCCTTTCAGGCGCGGGCGGGCGAAACGCTACGTTGCCTGGTTGTGCCAGCGTCACGCTTGATAGGGCGCTGCGTCCCCTGTAATAAGCATTACACTAAAAAAGGTCTGCACCCCCACCCAATGCATGTGCTGTGCACCTGTGATCTTTCAGTCACTGCGACGTTGCACGTCAACTTGTAAATAGCATGGCGAAAATAAATTAAATTTACATTACTATTAATTCACGGCATGAGAGAACCATGCAGTCTCGTGTGAGCGAAGATTTTATTTTAGAATAAGTTCCTGCGAGGACAATGTAGAGACGAGGGGCAGCCTGTTAACTGCTGCCCCCTTGATGTAATGCGGCCGTGGGGTGTAAGGCTAAATGGCTCTGGCCTTGTACGTACTACTCGCTCAAATACTTTTTATAGATGACCAAAAACGCCTTGATATAATATCCAAGCATAAAAAGCTTAAGCATACATGCAAGTCTCCTCAACGGCAGTTGCTAGATCAATGCAGACTAGGCGCGGAAGGCTTCTTCCCATGACTCGAATACAATGCGTCCTTCTCGCCCAGCGAAGCCCTGTCCATGAAATATTCCATGCATGTCTCTTTATTCCTGATCCGGCACATTACCGCGCTATCAAACGCCGTCGAGCGCTTCTTCTTCCCATCATGTGCCGTCGTCTGCCATCAGGCGTCGCTCGCCCATACCTTCCAACCACACTCCTTACACCATCTGTCCAACATCATCAGTCTCGTCTTTCTCCCCGGCGCTCTCGGTTCATCTTTCCACCATCCAGCTCAAAACAACTTACAATTTGTGCTTGTAGACAGCGTCACTGCCTCGGTAGGCGACAACGTCAGCGCCACCAAGACGCCAATCACCGCTCCAGCCAGGAAAAATATTTGTGAGCGCCAGCAATTCATAACGTCGCCGCCGCATGTGCAGCCACTACGTCCCGGGCGGGCGTGGCAAAAGCGCCCGTCTGCGGTTTTATCATCGTGCGTCGCATCGTGGTCGTCGTTTGCTTGTCTCTGCGCTATTGGTGCAGGAGCGCAGAGAATATTGAAAGGGGATTTATTCAGCAAATACGAATCACATTTAGGGAGTTCAATGTCTGCCGTTTGTCCTCGCAAGCATTTGGGGGCCGCCCTTCCCCGCAGTCTGTTGAGACATGGTGGCCCTCGCACCGCTACGAGGCCAGGAATAGGCTGCGTGACAATTGTCACCCCGCAGCTTCAAACCTCCCTCTGTTCACCTGGGCGATAACTCGACTTACACGGCCAGCCACACATCTAGATAGACTTCTCATGTCGGCCCGGAAAAAGAAATTCGCAACCAAGGTTCGCACGGGCTGCCTGACCTGCCGGTGCGTCCAAATCCACCCTCTGGCCCTGGCAGCGAGCAAAACACTCGTCCGTATCCTACTAACGCGCGCCCATCGCTTGGGGGCAACAGCGCTCGCCGCGTAAAGTGCGACGAGACGAAGCCGCGCTGCAAAAGATGCATCGCATACCAGAGCGCCTGCACATACGAGCTGCACTGGCGATCGCCGGCCGAGGTGCTGGCGTCTCTGCCGCCCGGCCAACAGGCGCAAGAGCTGAGCTTCAGACGAGAGCCTGAGCCGGTGCACTGGGATGTCCTAGAGGGGCTGCGCTATTGTGAGTTGATCATTCATCTTTCCGAGAGCTGGCCCTTGTGCAGAGTCCGACTTGATTCCTGACATGCCACGCCCTAGATTACAGCCTCATGGTTCCGGAGATGCATAGTGCGACTGACCCAAGCGAATATACCCACGGGACTCTCGTGGTACTTACTCCACAAGGGCTCCCTGGCTTTCTCTTATTGATAGTGATGCACCGCATTCGAAGTCTCTGCTCGCAGAACGCGGCTGCGCCTAGGCCTGGATCCCTGCCTGCCATCAACCAGCTCTGGTCCGTCCTTTACCGCTACATGAACAACAGCATCAGGATAGTCAATCACTTCATCGACAACCAGTTCTCAATCGGCATGCGTCTGAAGAGCATTGCCAATTTGCTGAGCGTCGAGGTATGCTTTCTACTTCTTCCACGTTTCATTTTGCCATGGCCGCTTCTCTTACAACGAATGGTAGTTGAGCATATTGGATTCGCCTTGGCGAGCGCACGCCCGCGGCCTCTTGGCCATTGTCAACTGCAGCGGGCGTGCCTCTACTGTGGCAGCAATTCCCGATTGCCGTCTGCCTCTTCATTTTGCTCTCCTGTAAGATATCTACCCCCTCTCGTCTCATCTTGTTTCCGCACAGCAACAGCACCGCTAAATTCCGAGCCCTCCCTGGCGTCACAGCTACAGCATGGTGGGCAACACGACGAGCCCTGTCGACGATCAAATTGGCGAGTTTCGCGACTGGCCCGACGCGGATGTGCTGCAAATATACACCCACACTTTTGACGTCGACTTTCCCTGCCCCAGCCGCCTCTTTCTCGCCGTCCGCCACTTGTCCCACGTGAGGGTTGAAGCCGCCGCAGCGGCACCCGCCACGATGCGCCGGCTCCTGTCCGCTGCGACCAGGATTGCCGACGACGTTGGCCGCTTTTCGCCGGAAGATTGGACGGAGCGATACGAGATACCCCCCCGGCCGCTCTCGTACCTGCTCGGGCGGGTGTTCAAAACAGCAGTCACCCTGTTCGCGTTCCTGGCGCTGCCGCGGGTGCTGTCGCGGCCCTTTCTGTCCGTCGAGGCCACGCACGGCACGGACCCTCGCATCCACCACAGAAGCGTCCTCACGAGGCTCCTCGTCGAGGCCTACGCCACGCGTCTCGAAAAGGACGGCTGGTGCTGGCCGCTGGCCGTGCTCGGCGTGGCTCTGCACGACGGCACCGCCGCGGAGCAGGCGGCCGTTCTTGGGCTGCTGGACGAGATTAGCGCGCCGGGTGCGTACTGCGGACCGGCGATGCTGTCGATTCTCCTGCCCGAGTTTTGGGCCTCGGGAAAGACGGGCTGGGATGACTGCTTTCGGAAGGCGTCACAGGTTTTAGCTTGAGGTCCCGCCGCGCCGGCTTGGACGCTCACTTGGCCTGCAGGATGGCTAAATGTATTTGGTCAATGGTGCAGACAACATGCGCAATTCATCCAGCGACTTGCTCAACAAGATACGGCATGGCAAGGCACCCAAGGTACCCTAGAAGTGACTCTGCAACCATGTGACCAATGAGATGGCAGTCCGCCTATCACTCACCGGTACTGCCACTATAGAGAATGGCCACCACGTAAGACCCATGTATCGAATCAAGAAGTTGGATAGTATCAAGTATGTAGCCGCCTCAAATTTCAGGGACAAGTATCTAGACAGGAAATGTACCCCATATTGTATTAATAGCGGCAAAGCAAAATGAAGTTTCCAACGTACTGTCTCACAATAATTAAGCCTTCTTCTAATTCTTAATAATAACTTTCTGCTTTGCCATGCTACGCCACTTTGAATCTCTGTTCCTCATATACATTCACTGGTTCCAAATATAACATGACTAATTACACTATCTCCATTTATAACACTTTTCATATTTCAACGAAGCTTGAAAGCTTCTAGACAGTTCGTGACATGTAGGGCTTCGATTCTGCGTGGGTACTTGAGCGACACAACCAAAGGGTCATCTTCGTTTAATACCCAGTGAGGTCGATAACAGCATCATAAAGGAAACAGTGCTCATCCACATCTTTCGGCGCGATCAAACTCTGGCCGGTAGGGTTCTGCTTGCCTCCTAGCTCAGCAAGCGTCAGGCTCGTTTCTGCACCGACTTGAGGCCAACCAGGTCCGTCCATTGGCTTCTTAGCAAAATTAGCCCATACTGTTTGCATGAACTTGCTTAGCGCCACTTCCTGTTGAGTTGGCGTGATAATGTCCTTGTAACCTGGAATTGAGCCCCATACAAAAGGTATTTCTGATGTATGAAAAGCACCAGAATTTGGGAAAAGTGCCAAAGAGGGCGATACAAAGCTGTAGTGATAGCGCCAGACATTATACCCATGGCGCTTAGCATAGGAAGCCAGAGACGAAGTTTTGCAGGTAAATATAAGGTCCGTTATAACGGTTGAGATGAGGGAGTATGTGTCTTTGATAATCGGGCTGTAAAAGGCTGATATAACCTTGCCTAGAGCTGGATGGTCGGGAATTAGGATTGAAAAAATGTCGTCGAGGGTGCTGCTAGCATTAGCCAGTCCGATAGCAGCCGCAAAAACACGGCCCTCATCAGCGTTAGTCCCGAGAAAGAAAGGTACATCGGCGAATTGTCTTTTCTTCAAAGTCGGCCGAACATCATTCGTCCACGTTACTTGGTCGTCGTCCGGAGGGAAGAAAATATCCGTCTTTGAGATGAAATCCTGGAGTTCTGTAGCGGGTACATTGCGCAGACAATCGATTGGTGTCGTCTCGTGAGCGCAATGAAAGTTATCCAGAGCCAATTTCCAGCTGACAGATGGAATCCCAGGAAGAACACTCCCTTGTGACTCCATGATTGCCGCACGAAATGGTAAAGGTGACGGCGGTTGTGCAAGTAGCTGCTTGACTGACGCGCCGCCTGCAGATTCCCCAAAAATGGTCACCTGCTCCGGGTCACCGCCGAACTGCGCAATGTTATTGCGAGTCCACTGGAGGCCAAACCTCTGATCTAGCAGGCCGACGTTGCGCTGCCCAGCCGGGAGCTCGGGCGCGCCTGGGAAGCCAAATATGTTTGTTCTTTTGCGTCTTTAGCCTCTATTTTACAACGACATAGCGGGGCTGCCTCTTACCTGTAGTTGATGACAACAACAACAACGTCCTGTTGGGCAGCATAAAATGAACCGTCATACATAGCCAAGGACGATCCGCCAAATTGTAAATTACCCTGAGAAGCATCAGCATACATTCTTTAACAGATATAGATGGTAGTCGTAGCTTAGACGACATACCCCGAAAATCCAAAAAAGAACCGGTTTCAGGTTTTTGGGTGACGCATCCGCTGGTGCAAACACATTCAAGTATAAACAATCCTCACTCTCAACCGGAGGCGGGAGCAAAGGGTTATTGAACATGTATTTCAGGAAATCTGCCACAGGCTTAGGGTCTAGCACGATACTCGGTTAGCAAAGCGTCTTGGCTCTTGACGACGGGGGTTAGCGTACTTGGGAATTGTTGCATGCACACGGGGGGGAGCTTCGTGGCAGCAAATGGCTCAGCCCACCGAGTAGGCGAGGCTGGAGGAGCAAAGCGCCGGACTCCAGTTGGTGGCGCGGCGAACGGGATGCCCAGGTACTTGTGTACGGAGGCGGTAGACTCTGGCGGTTCAGAAATAACTGTTGCCACTCCTACAACGATGCCGGAAGAAAGAGTTACGGTCGGATTGGTAGCATTGATGACTGGAATGGCTCGGCAAGTGGCGACTAGGAAGGTGGCAGCCCATATATGGCAAGTGAGCTTCATCTTTTATGGGCTTGCTTAATATGCACAACTAGAATGGTAGCAACAGCGACGCAGTAGAGGCACTTGCGAACAGAGATAAAAAAGGTAGAGAGAGACTACGACGCATCCCCCCCTCTTATACCTTTAGATGCGTGGCCAATGGGCTGTAATTTGATTCCGCTCAGCATTCTGGCGAAGGCCAGGGACCCAGCCGTGAGTCTGAGGCTCGCATTTCGAGCCTCACATAGTATTATCACACGTCTTACCCCAGGCGGGGGCGGACCCCAAGCGGGGGCGGACCCCAACCGAGCGCCGGATTCCGTCCATGGGGTAGACGTCTTGGCGAAACTCGGCTTCGTATAGAGCAGCTGAGAGTAAGCGTCTATGGGCCAAGTCTGTTTGTAAGATTGAGTTCGCTGCAAGCGCATTCTGCGGACAACCGGGCTCTCCCGTAAGGGCCGCGGGTAAAGCCCGCCATACTTTCATATGCTTGGACATTTTAGATCAAATTTGCTTGAACTAAACATTCCAAGGGACAAGTGAGATATTATTACATCGACACTAGGTGGTGTCTTATAGCCTTTACTATGTATCTGGATTCTGCTAACTTTTCAACAAACAGGACGATCAGAAGTGTCACAAGCATATTCTAGAGAAAACAAATGCACAGCGTCTTCCCTGGCATCGCGAACCAATGTGGGTACTCATAGATGTGCGGACGATCGTTGCGGGGTTGTATGTGAGAGTAAGCGATGCAACCTCAAAACGGCATGGTGGAAAGTGAACTTCGGGTCACTACGTGCCTCGGCTATTCGCAATGTAAATATAAGACGCTATTGGTTCTATTACGCACTACTTGATAGGTAACCACAACCCACGGGGCTTTGCGTCCTTGGTCTTTTTTGTTGCGATACGTGTAGCTATTACAAGGGTGCTGAAACTAGATTTCCCCAATGCCCTATCTTGGTAGGGACAAAGAACGGACATTTGCAGGCTTCCACTTGGGGAAATCATAGGTAGCGTCAGGTTGCAGACGGACAGAGCGTAGCTGTCCCCGACATTCGCAACTACCTCGGCTCTTTCCCTGCGGCCGGCACCGGGGGCGACGTTCCACTACGACTAGGGCAACAACAGGGCCAAGGGCCGCTGGCGAAAGAACAGGCTGACGGCAAATTGTCTAGCCTGGTAAATCGATCTCTCGGCCGAGACCAACCCGGAACCTACACTGGCTGGGGCGTGACCAGACCATGGTGGTCTGCAGACGGCCAAAAGCTAAAGGTAATCCCGAACGACGTCGACCGTAGCTTTGAAGCCGGATAAGAACGAAAACCCATGTGTTAAATGTAATTTCGACGAGCGGCAGCTCATTCTTGTATCCTGAATTGAATTGAATTGATTACGTCCGTTTGCGCCGTAGAGTAGGCTGTAAGACGTGCTAGCGAGCTATCAACGGATAAACAATGAAGTCGTACCCACTTAGTAGGCCCCCACAGAGCGCAACCCGAACCCATGTTGCAAACTCTTAGCGCACCTGTGCACAGACACTGCTACGAAGCGGCACTCGCTAATTCGCACAACGCGGGGTGTCGACGTCGACCTCGTCCAAGAAATGTGATTGGACGTCATACGACCTCGCATCGGCATTGCGCACGGAAGCTCCAGCTAAGATGCGCCAGGAACGCAGCAGTACGTCAAAGATTTCTCAGGCACAGGCCCAAAGCGACGCGCCCCACAAAGTAAAACCACAAATGATTTGCTGTTTACGCCTAGAACTTGGAAGGCCGAGCCCTGCCATCTGAAGCTAGTTAATGCGCGTTCTGCAGTTGCCTGCCACGTTGGCGAATTGCGGCTTGATGTTGAGCTCCTGTGCGGAGCACGTGGAGATATGCTGGACTAGGACGAAGCTTTGGGTAATGATAGACCCGTCAATGCGAAGCTCATGCTACACGCCACACGCTAGGACAAAATTTAGCAACTACATAATTTCCCTGCGTCGCTCTCGGCGACAACCTCTTTCGCGTAATTGTCGATCAAGTACAACGAAGTGCCCATACAAGGTAGGTCACCAAGTGGGCCTTAGGACCCCAGAGCTCTAGACTAATAGCATTAGCATTGAACGGAAAGACTAGTGATTCCCAAGAGCCTCGGTAGTGCCCTGGCCTCTGAAACCGAAGCACTTGCGACAGGTTATTCTCAAGAGCGAAGGGTCAGTATAGTATGTATATATAGCAGATCATAAACATTTCCTTGAGAGAGGCGAGACAAGTCATTAGACTTGAGCGAAACACATCTACAGTCAGGAGCGCCAATTCCCACAGGCTGATTTGCCTTGACCGACACTATTTCTCCCACAGCGGCTGTTCCATCTCGTAATCAATCAACAACGCACCGCCCACCTTAATCATGGGCCTTCTTCGTCTCTCTGCCATCTTGGTTGGACTGCTTTACGCCTCCGCTCTAGCAGCTCCAGTGCCCGGGTTGGATCTCACTATCAAACATAACGATTTTTCTTGCAAAGGGACTCAGCCCAATCCTGTGATTCTTCTCCATGGTACCGGGGCAACGTTCTATGAAGACATTAATTTCATTGACGTCTTCCTACAGAGTAAAGGATTCTGCACTTACTCTATTACCTACGGAGCCTACGACGGCTTTGAGCTGGTCGGAGGGCTCAAGCCTGTAGCTGAATCTTCGCAGCAGATTGCTGAGTTTATAAAAGAAGTTAAGCGGAAAACTGGTGCTATTAAGGTTGACCTTGTTGGACACTCTGAGGGTGGTCTGCAATCGCTTTACACACCCAAGTTCGGAGGCGTTGCGTCTATGATCGATCATATTGTTGCTGTAAGTGAAAGAGCCAGCTCAATGTAATCAAAATAACTGACTTTTTCCGCAGATTGCTCCTCCGACTCACGGAGCGGATGTTGGCGGTCTATATAAGCTTGCCCAGACTCTCGGAATAGATCATGGTGTTGACGAGATTCTTAGGAAGTTTGGGTGTTCTGCCTGCAATGATGTTGTTACTGATGGGGTTGCCGTTACGAAGTTGAATGACGGAAAGCCCATTGTGCAGCCTGGAAACAAGGTTACTATTATCACATCAAAGCATGATGAGCTTGTCACGCCCGTTGAAACTGCATTTGTGTATGAAGACGGCGTTCATAACATCTTTATTCAGGACTACTGTCCTCTGGACCCGGTCGGACATATTGGGGAAGCATATGATGCGAATACGTGGAACTTGATCCTTAACTCTCTTGAGGATCAAATCGGCCGAAAATTTCCCTGCTTGATAGGATCTCCTGGAAAATAGACATTTCGCTAGTCCGAATACGATATTTGAGACGTCACGGTCTTTAAGTAATAGGAGATAGTTCAGCTAAGTTGTTTTATTCCACAGCAACGCTGGAGCTAGCTGTGCGTATCTATTATATTCGTTTTTTGAAGAACCACGAGTTCCCATGAATACTTACCTTTTGTCCAACTCGTTGCATGCAAACACAGAGACCTTTCCCATTCCTGCGCTAATTGTGTCTTGTTCAACTCGACCTATCTGACCCGGCTTGCATAGGGGCCTTTCTTACGCGGCTTGCATGCGTAAAGTCCCATTGTACACACATTATTGGTGACTGACTCTCTATGTCTCACCACAAACACGACGAAGTTCTGACCTGGTACTAGCAGCGTTATACCTTTACATTATATTTCCCTAAGGCTTTATGTACTAATACCCCTCTGATAAGTTATCGTGAAGCTCTCTCTCTTAGTGTCTTAATATCTTGTTTCCCGCCCTCTCCTGTCACGCGAAGATATCCTCCATATCCTCACGATTCTCGCTGTCGTCGGGGTTGTATGGCGCCATGTCCCGGGTGAGCAATCGGTTAGGCGCCGGCCTCTCCGGTCTCGACGCGTAGGGCTTTAGATTATATATGTATACCTTTCTCGTTACTCTCTATAGGGGACACAACTTCGACCACTTTCGACAATCTGGACCATGATCGATGAAATTTCTCGTGAAGTTTGGCCGGCTTGTCTTGTTTCTCCCACACGATAGATCCCACAGCCCTCGCATCTCGGCTTCATCACCATGCAGTCAACTTCCCTCTCTGAGATTATGGTGGAGTGGTACTTGATGGCTGCTGAACCAAAATAACCATGAACTTTTCAGATCTTTTTTATTTGCGTCCTTTTTCTTGTTTGTCTTATTTTCTCATCTTTCTTATTTTTCTTATGTTCCTCGCCATTTTACTAAATTTATTATCATTTTAGGGTTACTTTAGTAGCACAAGTCACACACCTAGATTATTCCAAGTAGTGACAGTACATATCCAGAAACTCGCCAGTCAAACATTCAACTCGCCGCTGCTCTTGTATTTCACATGGCAGTTCTCCTGCCTCTATATTGTTATGGGGTATCGTACAAGGCCGTTTCAAGATCTCCATCATCTTCTCCTGTCTACTACTTCCCGTCGCTTTGCCCTCGCAAATCCTTGACATAAAACGGCAGTTTATCGCTTTCATACACGTGCCCGCTGGGATGTTCCGTTTCACGGTATAAATTATCAATCGAGTGCGGGTGAAACGTGCTCGTCTGCTTGCAGTCGAGGATGTGGCTCAGCCCAGGCGGGTGTGTGAGTCGAAAAATGCCATATCTAATATTGTCAGTCAAAAAACTCACACACCAATGTGTTTGGTTAAAAAGAGTACATACGACGGATCGAATTTTGGCGCGCAGACAATGGCGATGCTTTCCGGCATCATAATCTGATAGCCCGCGTGTGTGTGCAAGTCCCGCGAGCTCATGAAACACGTCTGCGTCGGGTGCGTGTGAATCCAGCCCAGCACCAGCAGGTCCTCGTTCATGCAGTACTCGGCCATGGTGCCCTCATTCACCGTCTCGACGGTATCCGACGTGCACACCTGATCCGGGATAATCAGGCAGCGCACAAACAGCGCGTTGTTCACGGGGCTGCCGCAGAGGATGCCGCACATTTCTAGCCCGGCCGCCGTGTTCTTGGCCGCAATGTCGAGGAACGTCCGGCGCAGCTTGCCGGGGATAAACATGGACCGGATGGGGTCGCCGTTTTCGAGGTATGCGCCGGGCTTGAAGGTGAGGCGCTCCTTTTTGGGCACGACCGGTGCGGAGAGAGGCGCTTTCGGTGGTAGTGCGGGTGCGGAGGCTTGGTTGTAGTTGGGCGGCGGCACGGGCGGTGCTTCGCTCGCGTGCCATGTCTGGGGCGCTTCTTTCGGCGGTCGTTCTGGAACCAACGCAGGGAATTTTGGCGGTATCGCAGGTTGCTGTTCGCGCTGCAAATCTATGGGTCGTGATTTAGAAACAGAAGGGTAGCTGTATTGTCCTGTATGCGATCTGCTCTGGCCGTAAGGGTCGGTATCTTGTTGTGCCTCGGCATTGCGGTCGAGGTTGTTGCGCACGGCCGCCATTTGCTGCTGCAGATCGACATCGTCCGCCTTGTTGTGAAGATAGTCATTGCGCCAGCTATCAAAATACGGCCGCAGGGACGTGGTGCGCGCGCTGTAGCTGTCCTGCTTGGTGCGCCGCACCCGCGTCCGGCGGTCGAGCTCTTGCTGCGCCAGGTCGACCGCCAGTTCCTGGTGCTCGGCGGCGTCGAGAATCGTCGTCTGGCGTTGCAGCGTCGGATCCTGCGCCGCAAAGCCCGCATACGAAGCGGCGGCGCCATCGGTCGATGCAGGCTGCTGTCGTGACGGCTTCTCCGGGCGCATGCGCTCCCACTCCAGTCGGCTGCTCTCAATCGCGGGCTTGAGCATTTCCAGCTCCTGAATGACGTCGCCGATGCGCGCCTGCAGCGCCTTGACGGACTTGCGCCCGAGGGGGTCTTTATATTCGGGGTGCGTGGCGAGGTAGTTGAGCACGAGGACCGAGTGTCGGTAGAGCATCATGTAGGCCCGGCCGTAATCGCTGTCGGACATGGCAAACGCGGCCTATGTTGTGGCGGTTAGCTTAACATGCGACGTCTCCGGGCGATTTCTTGAGTGCATACCTCTTGACAGAGCGTCTCGGCGGTGCGTAGCCAGTGCCGCAGCGGGATGTTGACGTTGAAGGTAAAGTTCTCGGCCTGGGAGACGAGCTCTGGGATGCTCGGCGGCTGGCCAGGCCGCATTGCGGACGCGAGGTCCATGGCAGAACACCTTTGCGTGGACGAGCTCGACGGATGTGACTGTTCTCCCTATCGGAAGACGTTGTAAGAGGCATGCATCGCAGGGTCGGTTTCCGTGCAGCCCCGTGGCAAAAGAAGTTTGTACGTGCCACGGTTGTTGGGAGGGTAGCAAAAAACGGCTCCCGATGTGGAGGGGTAGCTTGCCAAGCTGGTGCCTGGGTGGGCGGCATGACGCGCCATCGGTATACAGGGCGGCGGGGCGAGCGTATGACGTCTGTGCTGTATGCGGAACATGAGGCAAAAATGAAAGAAAATATAAAAAAGTCCAGGATATGATTTAAAGAGAAATGATTTCCTATTTCTGACTACTTTGAGTAGCTTGCTGTTCAACCTAGCCTGCTGTGGCATGGCCGTCTCGATTACACCGTTGACGCTACCTTAAGGACTGGTCCATAAGAAAAGTCCATCAGTGTACTGCACCATACTCTAAGCCCTGCCTTGGGATATTTAATTACGAGATGCCGTCACCATAAACTAATGATGACTAAATCAAAAATTTCTTTCCAACCTTTTATTTACCTGGTAATTGCCGCCGCCACGAAATCAGCGGCTCATTCGTCATATTTGGATATATCCAACTATTCTGCGCAAGATGTCTGACATGATTTATAAAGATTCAATCGCTAATATGAGATCGTCCTTTCGCCGCCTTATTTATTGTTTAATAGCTCGACGCTTGAGCGCAGCCGAATTCTCGTTCAGGCCGTTCAAGTCGTGGGCGTCTAGACACGCTTGCCGGCTCAGCAGGGCCGCTGGGTTTGTGCGGTCGAGAAGCTCCTCCTCATACGCGTCAATAGCGGCGTCGAGAGACACCGTGCCCGCGGCCGCCGATACCAGCGCCCGGCAGAGGTTGCGGGCGTCGAGGATGCCGTGGTTGGCCGCCTCGCCGCGGTACATGGTCATGGCGTGCGCCGCATCCCCCGCGAGCGTCACTCTTCCACCGCGGTTATCCCACGGCCGACACGGCCAGTCCTGCATCTTGATCTCGATGACTTCGGACTCGTCCGGCATACCGTGAATCACCTCTCTCAGGATCGGATGGAACTCTTCAGCACGGCGCTTCAGGACGGCGAGCCGCGCGCCGTCGGTGTCGGGCACTTCATCGTCAGGCGTCTTGGCCCGCCACGACTGGATGATCTGGAAGCTGTACGTCTCGCGGCCGGTGCCGAGGGTGCCGTTGATCTCGGGGCTGTCGAGCAGCGAGATCCAGAGGTAGTTGCCGGTCGTCGGGTGGCAGCCCTGGAAGAGCAGCGGGTCGATTTGCAGCAGCGCCTGGGCGTGCGCGGCGGAGAGGGTGCGCGTGGCGCCGAGCATGCGCACCGGCAGCGGCTCGTTGCGGTACGCGTCGGGCAGCAGGACCTTTCTCGTCGCCGAGTTGGAGCCTTCGATGCCGACCACGATGCGGCCGACGGTAGAGGTGCCGTCGGCGAAGATGGCGCGCGCGCCGCCGTCGTCGGACGCTTCGATGCTCTCGAGGCGCTTGCCCCAGCGGACGTGGTCGGCGACGTCGCGCAGCAGCAGCTTGCGCAGCTTCTCGCGATTGACGCGGCGGCGGTAGTTGGGCGGGATGGTGAACTTGGGCTCGAGCGTTTCCAGGTTGAGGAAGACAAAGTTGCCGGTGTCGTTGCGGCCGACGCTGGGGTCGACCTGGCAGTCGTCAATGCTGCGGATCATGTCGGCGTCGAGGAGATCGCCAAGGAAGGGCAGGGCCCAGTGGAGAGTAATGGCCCAGCCGTGGCCTCGGGCGTCGATATGTTCATCGCGTTCATAGATTTCAAAAGGGATCCCGTTCTGGAAATTAAAAAAGTTAAAGAAAAGTCTCCGATTCGCCTTGGCGGAAAAGGCTAAATGCACATATAAGGCTGTGTGTGGGATGTACCTTTTTCAGACCGTGCGCCAGGGACAGACCAACCACGCCTGCGCCGATGATGAGGACGGGCTTGTCCATTGCGGAAAATGGGAATATTATTTTGAAAAAAATATACAGAAATCAGGATGAGAGAAAGCCACAAAGAGGCATTGAAAATAATGCAGGCAGGTAGAGCAAAAGAAAAAACGGACGATCCGAGAGGGGGAGGATGTAGCGCAGGGCAAGCAGCGTAGTAGTGCGTTGCTTGGGTGCCGTTACGACTGTGGCTTGCCGATAGCGGGTGCGGCGTAGGGGGTCTGCAAATCCGTGGGGATGAGCGGTGGCCGGGATGAATGTTGAAGATGCGGCGATGAGAAAAAAGAAGAGAAGGACAGAAAAGGGAAGAGGGAAAAGATATTACTATACAAAGCGTCAGAGAGCCGGTGAGCAGACATCGGGACTGTCCGTCTTACACACCACAACGTTAGATTTCCCACCAACGTAGCAAAAAGCATGCAATCAGTACTAACTAACGTACGAGCTAGGCAAGGTACCGACCTAGCTCGCGTCTCGCGGTCGGACTTGGAGACGATTGAACGTACGACGCAGCGAATGAGCTGTTCTATCCACGCCCTGGTGAGGGACAAACTAGGCGGGCCAAGGTGAAGCTATTGAAGCGGGACTGGGGGATTTGTTTGTTCCCACGTCCCCACAGCCGTCGCAATGATGAGGAGCATTGCCACATGGCAAAATGGGTGATGGCGGGATTTTTATCTAGCTAGCGTTTTTAAAGAAATGATTTTGTTAGTGTTTGGTGAGCCCAGCCTTGCAGCAAACCGCGCCGTCGGGCTATGCGCGCGGATCGAGAGGCGGTGGCCGTATCGACGGATGTTTGCAAGGAAAAATGACAACAAATATCCGTGGGCGGGTTGTTGACCGATTTTACCATTGGGATGAACCACACACATGAAAAAGCTACAAACGGGTACCATCTTGGCTGGTACCACGGAGGTACGGCCAGTTCCGTGACAGACCGCCGGCGACGGGGGCGCCCATCTGCCGAACAACACCCCACTACTTATACACAACCATCTCCGCTTCACACTGCCACAGACTTTTGGGAGGCTCGTTCATGTCAACGGCGAGCAATATATAGCTCTATTGCCATTGCCCATTTTACGGGGACTTTTCTTCCTTCTCCTCTCTTCTTCTCTCTCCTTCATCCTCCCGCTGCCATCCTCCATCTACAACCACCACATCCCCCACCATGGCCGACAAGTCGCACGAGCCCGTCCAGCCCATCCATCCCTCCATGGAGGGCAAGCTGGACCCGGCCTTTATCAAGCTCTACAACGACAACGTCGCCTACAAGCCCACCGGCCCCATCGACCTCGCCATCCTGCGCAAGCACTACTCGCAGCTCTACAGCTACGGCACCGGCGCCGCCCCCGACGCCGCCCGCACCTACGATACCACGTTCCCGCTCGCCGACGGCACTGAGATTACGCTGCGCGTGTACGAGCCCGAGGGCAAAGGTCCTTGGCCTGTGCATGTTGACTTCCACGGCGGCGGCTGGGGTCTCGGCGACCTTGAGACCGAGGCGCACATTTGCAAGCACATTTGCAAGATTGCGGGCGTCGTCGTCATCGACGTAGCGTACCGCCTTGTCCCGGAACACCCGTACCCGGCGCAAATCACGGATAGCTGGGAAGCGCTGCAGTACGTATATAACCACGGCGCGGACAAGTTCCAGATCAAGCCCGATAGCATCTCCATCGGCGGCGTGTCGGCCGGCGGCTGCATCGCGCTCGCGTTGTCGCATCTCGCGCGCGACGCCGGCATCCCGATCCGCCTCGCGACGGCCGGCACGCCCGTCATCGACGATCTCCCCGCGACGGCCGCCGAGTCCCCCCACGAGTCGATGCGGGAGAATGAGTTTGCGCCGACGCTCAACTGGGGCCGCCTCGCCTTTTTCAACCGCCTCAAGTTCCCCGAGGACCCTGCGGAAGCCAAGGCTGCGAAAGCGGCGATGGGGTGGTACGCGAATCTGCTGGACGCGCCGAACTTTAAAGACCTCCCGCGGACGGTCATTTACACGGCGGGCGCGGATCCGCTGCGCGATGAGGGCGAGAAATACGCAAAAAAGATGTTTGAGCATGGAAACGAAGTCATTGTGAAGCGGTTCTTGGGCGTGCCGCATCCGTTTATGCACATGGATGGGGATCTGAAGCAGGGACGGGAGTTTATTGAGGAGACGGCGCGGTATATTCGTCTGGCACACCAGTAGACAGACTATAATGATGACATGTTAGAATAATAATAGCACAAAATGAATAAAAATAGTATACAACGGTATTCTGTGAAGCATCCTGGACAGCCGAGATGCAACAGAGTGAAACGGCCCCAGTGTTATGTCTCGCCTTTGTCCGGTGGCTGTCAAGTGGCTGTCTGGTGGCGTGGGTGGAAGCTGCACAGAAGCTATGGGTTGCTTCTAGCCAGTCACACCAGCATCTGGGCTGCAGGACACGAGTAGTCCAAGGATTTTTTTTCTTTCTTTTTTTCTTTCTCTTCTTATCAGTTATTAGTTCATTTACTAATTTTTAATTTTCTGACGGGATTCAGCGCCTTTTATGCACCGTCTATTACCGGGCCGCAAACTCCGTGGCTCCAATAGTCCTTTGGGCCAGTGGGGCCGTTGATTGCTGCAGGCACCTTGCTAGCGGGAGCTCTGCGGGTGGGTTGGTGGCGTCTGCTAACGAGGACGGTGCGGAGGCGAGTCTGCAGGGGACGATGCGCACTGTGCGGCCTGGGCGGCGATGTAAGGGCGGCACAATGGGTCACGATAGTTATTTAGAACGGACGAAAAAAAGTCAAACAAAAAATCCTTGGCAAGATCTGTGCGATTTGTGTTTTACGAGATTTTTTAATATAATTTTATCTGCGCTGTAATGCGTGTTGCGCTGCCATCTGGTCGATACGGGTAGTGTTCCCGGCCACCACACCCTTGGGAGATGCCAGTCCCAGCCAACCCAAGACTGGGGGCGGGCGTCGTTGATCGCGGCATTTTCCACCTCGGTTCGTTTGATGCGTTGATGGGCTGATGGGGCCATGGCAAACATCACCCACCACTTCTGAGCACCTTGATTTTTCTTTGTGCTTCTAAATGTTCCAAAAGTTCCAGATTGACCATGGATCTCATATAGACCTTTCGTTTTTCTTCTCACGATTTTTCCTTGGTGTGTCGATTCATCCCGTCGTAAACGAGCCTGCACAGTGTGCCACACGGCGCCCCTCGCTAGCGTCCCTCTCAACCCGTCCTGTGATTCGTCGTTTTGCTGGTGGTGGTGTGCTCGAATCCCCTCAACCAGGTCTTTTCAAAGCCAGCTAAACCCAGCCGGGTCTGAGGCGCTCTCCAACCCAGACGGGATCTGCACTCTTTTAGTCTCTCGCTCTTCTGTTTGCTCGTCCCTTTCTTTGTCGCTTCCACCAAACCTGCCTGGTCCCTGTAACTTTGCTGTGGATATCCCAGATCACTATACCCAGTTTCTTCCCCCCCGTCTTCCCGCTTTGCTGACCACGCATCCACGCATCCACGCCGCCCGTTCTCATCACTCGCTAGCCCCCAAGCCCATCCCGATGCCCATCCTCGTGGTCGCTTCTGCTTCCTTGCTCCTCCATCGATTCCGACTCTTCTCTGCCGCCTTGCCATATTCCGTCCCATTACACCTTCGACAGCTCTGAATCTTCCTCTCAACCCAGCGACTGCGATTTACACTCTTCTGCGACCTCGGCACGGCCCGCCGGAGAATTAAAAAACAGCTGAGCGACCACAAAAACAACAGGCCACAAAGTCCCCTGGTTCTGCCGCTAGTACCTCCGAACATATATACATACCGACAGAACAGACAGCGGCTCATCGCCCCTTTGCGCCTTCGCCATGGGCTCCGATAGCAGGCCCGTCTGCCATCGCTGCGCCCAGATCAAGCAGGCCTGCGACGGCAACCTGCCCTGCGCGCGATGCGTCCGCCTGAGCCTGCCCTGCATGCCCCGAGACGCCGCCGGCACCACCGAGGGCTACCCCGGCGCCGTCGGCGACATGCCCAAGGCCCGCATCCGCCGCGTCCAGACGGGCTGCCTCATGTGCAAGCGCCGCAAGAAGAAGTGCGACGAGACCAAGCCGCGCTGCGGCGACTGTCGCCGCCTCTGTCTCGAGTGCGCCTGGCCCGCCGAGCGAACCAAGGACAAGTCGCCGAGTCTGTCCGCGCTCCAGGAGTCGTCGAGCTCGGACAAACTCGGCGGCGACCCAGCCATCATCGAGATCCCAATTCGCCATAGCCAGAGCCCGAGTCCCAGCGCGAGCAGCAGCTCGCCGCACTCCAACGGAAGCGCCAACGGGCGGAGCCACAGCAACGCCAGCAGTCTGCGCAGCGACTCCAAGGCCAAGTATGCGATTATCAAGCACGACAGCGCCTCGGATACCGAGGGCATATCAGACAAGCTCTCCTGGGACCTCTCCACCTCACCGCCGACCTGGGTCGATGCTTTTACGCCCGTCAGCAACGGAAGCACGAACGAATTGGACTTTGGCAACCCTACGCTGTCCGTCTATGTACCACAACTGCTACCGCAACTACAAACACCAAACGACCGCGCCTTGATGAACCATTACTCTACCATCGTCTCCTCTATTCTCTCCAGAAGAGCATCCACCAATAACCCATACAACCACTATCTCCTGCCCATGGCACAGGGCAACGACCTTGTGCTGCACTGCATCTTGGCCTTGTCCGCAAATCACTGGCGCAAGCTGCAGCCAACGCTCGGCGGCCGCGGTCTCTACCACCAAGGCAAAGCCGCCTCCGCCCTCGCTCAGCTACTACCACACGTCGATAAGCAAAGCGCCGACATTGCGCTCGTCGCAAGCCTGCTGCTCTGCATGACGGAGCTCTTCGACGGCACCAGCGAAGGCTGGAAGCTGCATCTCAAGGGCGCCAAGCGACTATTAATCACCCTCATGTCACAACAAGGCGAAGTCATGACCGGCCATTATAAATTCCTGCTCCGCCTCGCCAGGTTCCTCGATTCGGCAGCCACAACGTCCACGTGCCGCCCGCCGCTCATCGGCGACGAGGAAGCCGAGGCCGCCGCCCTCAACCGCCTCACCTACAGCCCCGACGAGGAGGACTCGGCCGTGTACGGCATCCCCAAGGCGCTCTTCCACCTCCTCGACCTCGTCAACACGCTCGCCGACAAGCGCAAGACGCGCGTCGATCGCGCCTCGGAAACGGCCTTCCGCGACGAGGCACAACAAGTCGAGGAGCGCATCAACCACTGGTCCTACGAGTACGGCGGCCTCTCGCGCGCCGTCTACTCGCTCACCCCCTCCGGCGACGACGTCCTCCACGCGGCCGTCGCGTTCGAGCACGCCGTCCGCCTGCGCCTGCACCAGGTCGTCGAGGGCTACGAGCTGACGGACCCCAAAGTCGACCAGTGCGTGTCGGCGATTCTCGACGCCGTGCAAAAGATTCGCTACGGTAGCCCGCTGGAAGCGTGCGTGCTCTTCCCGCTGGTCATGGCGGGCGGCGCGTGTGCAAAGTACGAGCATAGGCTGATTATCCAGGATCGGCTGCTGGTCATGGAGCGCACGTGCGGGTTTGGATATGTGTTTAATGCGCGGGACCTCGTGGAGCGCGTGTGGTCGCGGAGGGACGAGACGGCGGGCAGCGGTGCGATTGTGAATTGGGCGCGGATTCGCTACGAGGAGATGCACGGGCTGGTTGTTTTCTAAACAAACATTTTTTGAACATATATTCTTTATTTATTCTATAGATTTGGTTTTTGGCATATAACGAACACTACGAGCTGGCGCTGCTTTTTACTATACTCATACTGCAAATATTATTCTTCACCTTCTACACTGGCTTGCATCCTCCTTTCTTTGATCATGCTCATTTAGATGCACTCGCCTTTTCTTTTTTATATGCAGCCACCACCTCGGCAACGTGCGCGTGCATATCATACCCGCATACCTCTTCAATCGTCAACTTGCCCGGCCGATCACTCGCACTGCTCCAGCCAATCCTCTCCTTAATATCCGTCCTTGCCCTGCGACTAGCCTCCTGCATCGTCGTCGCCCGCGGCTTCCTCACCTCTTCATACAGTGCCAACTTTTCGCTCACCCCCAAATCTACATATTTTGCCGAAAATAGAATACCCAGCGCCCCGGCGTCTTCCATGGCCATGCACGCGCCCTGCGACTGGTCCGGCATCATGGGATGCGCCGCGTCCCCGAGCAGCGTTGCGGCACCACGCGTCCAGTGCGCATACGGCGCGTGGTCGTACAGCCGCCACATTTTAATATCGTCCGCATTCCGAAACAACAACTTCATGCGCTCATCCAACTCGGGAAACGTATCGGCGAGGTGGTCGCCCGTGGTGGAAATGTGCCAGCTGTTGGATTGCAGCTCGGTGGTAGCGGCGTTTTTGGAGGCCGGGTAGAAGCAGTAACAGCTGACGACGTCGTTGGCACTGCACGGGCTCATGACAATCTTGTCGATGCCCTCGCCGCCCCAGAACTCAATGGCGCTGTCGTCGGCGAACGCTTCCAGACCGAGGGAGGCGAGCTTGTCGCGGTGGATGATGCAGCGGTAGCAGCACGAGTCCGAGGGCGTGACCTCCGGCGCGATGCCGAGCTGCGTGCGCATGACACTTCGAATACCGTCTGCGCAAATCACCGCATCATGCCTTCCCGTCTCGCCATTCTCAAACGTCACCGTCCCCGTCTCTGCATCCAGCGCCACGGCCTTGTGCCAGGTCTTGAGCACCACCTTTTCGCCCTCTCCGTCCTCCGCCACCGCCGTTTCTTTCAGCAGGTTATGCAGATCGATCCGGTGAAAATTGTTGTAATCCGTGCCGAAGCGCGCGCGGTAGTCGCCGAGCGGGTACGTCCCCGTGACCGCCCCCGTGGTCCAGTCGTGCCGCACCAGGGCGCGCAGCACGACGGGGCGCGCGGCGGGGATGTCGACCGCCCAGTCGGCGAGGAAGCGGGAGCCGTTGGAGGCGAGGGAGAGGGAGGCGCCGACTTCGCCGCCGAAATCGAAACGTTCGTAGACGGTGACGGCGTGGCCGGCGCGGCGGAGGGCGATGGCGGCGCCGAGACCGCCGAGGCCGGAGCCGATGATGCCAATGTCGTAGCGCCGCGGCGTGGACATGATGCAGGTTCTACAGAAGCTGACGCTGTTACAAGAAAGGAAAGTGATTCAAAGGTAAACCTTGGTGTTTTATATATTCTACGAAAAAAGTCTCCGAGAAAAACCAGGGCGCGAGCCCACCGTCAACTTCTGCCTCGTTCATGTGTCCCCCACATCTCGGGACCGCGGGGCCACAGACCCCAGAATCGCGGCGGTCCGGGGTGAGTTTCGTGCATCTCTTTCCTTGCCGGGGAACCGCGCCAAGAATCTACGATGGTTGAGAGAGGCATTGTTCTTGGCCGTCGGTCCACAGTGTTCGAGATGGAGCTGCCGTTGCGCCGCAGTTGCTGTCCCGCTTAATTGGGATGGGTGGTCGATCCGCGGCGTGGAGGTCTGGAAATAGTGGACGTGGAGGACGGAGCCGGCGATGCGACGGCAGGGCTGCGACGCGGATCGTGGTGATGCGATATGGGCTACAGAAGTGGCTTTTGCCCATACAATCTCTCCCTTAATTTAATAAAAATTTAGATATTAAGTTCCTATCTTTAACTTCTCTCCCCTACTAAAAGCGGTAAGTAAAATAGCTACTAAAATGGCTTGGTACCACTGTAGACCCTCGAGAGTCTACTTGACTCAGTACTTCGGTAGTGACTCTATACTAGACGCTAGTAATTTGTACTGGTTCCGCTTACTCAGGAGACGGTTGTCAGGAACTCGGTATCAGGGCCTTAGTTGGGCGCTAGGGGGGCCTGTGGTAGGGTCGTTGGTGTGGTTTGTCACCGCTTGGTCGCTCGCACTCGTTGGGTGATTGCTGACGCGTGATAGCACAAATCGGCCGGGCGTCTATCCAATTCGACAGGAAAACGGACAATCCAGATCCGATTACGAGATAGGACCCGCAACTAGCGCCGCATTTGGTCAGACAGACTTTTCCATGTTTCAATTCGGCAGATCAACGATTTGTTCCATTATGAGACAGGTGTCAGTGGTTACTGTCGGTTTCCCTAGCCATAACAGCCCAGCACTAGAAGCTGCTTTAAACTACTGCCTACCAGGCAGCGGCTTTACAACAGTTTGTTACATAATTCTTCTCACTCTTGTAGCTGCTGGACCTTTCGGGCCCTCTTGTATCTCAAATTCAACCTCTTGGCCCTCGGCCAGGGTTTTGAACCCTTCTGTCTTCTAAACTGTCAGCATATTGGCATTTTGATTCCGTGCAGTCCGTCCTTGGCTGACTAACCTCTATTGCACTGAAATGCACAAAAACGTCTTTGCTTCCGTCTTGCGGGGTTATGAACCCAAATCCCTTGGATTCATTAAACCACTTAACCATGCCCTTCTGGCTGGCTGCCCATACGCAAGCCAGGGATATTGCGTGCACCACACTCCTGGTAAACTTCATTGTTATCGTCAGAGATTGATATCAAAAGAGAAAGCTGCGATTACAATACTGCCTTCGGATTGTGGTAGTATGACGCTGACCCTCCATGTGCGGCTAGGGCAAGAGTGGTTTATATAGTCTGTATTTTCTTTTTCCATGCGATGGCAAACAAGAGCTTTCCCAACCGTTCACAATTCTGTTGATAAGCATTGACTAAGACAGGTTTTAATCTGAAGCGGGACCATTGACATAAGCGGATATCCAATTTCGCAGCCCGTTCCTAGGCTGGTCCGTATTTCGTGCTTAACAAGGAGAGTTTGATGGCTGACGAGTTGAAACTGGCTACCACCAGTGTCTTACAGAGCTCGCTGTTGGAAACTGAGACTTGCACTGAGACACGCAAGGGATAAGGCAGCGGATCTGCTTCTGCCATATTAAACGAAATGGAGAGCTGCGTTAGTTTATGACCTCTGACCTTGGCATACACCTTGGGTGTCAATTTTCTTTGACACTATAATAAAGCATATCACTGCTTGCCCTCCCATCTTCAACTTTGCCCTGCAAAATTAGGCAGACCATTCTCTCCGCACCATCTACGGACCACTTCAGGATAAATTTGGCCAGAGGATTTCACATTCTCGATCAGCTATGTTCAGGTCATCGTTACTCTTGGCATGCGGCCTGCTTTCGCATGTTGTTCAAACCTCTAGCATTGGACTGCGTCAAAGCTCAGGCAGTTGCGCCAGCCCAAGCATCACATTCTGCTGTTCGAGATCAGAATCCGCAAATTTCGAAGATGATGACTTCTTTGAGGATAAATGTACATTTTCAAGCCATTATACCGACACTACTAACACATACTAGGCACGCAGTCTGCCCCTGGAGAACCCTGTGCTACCGGACAAAACCTTTATTGCTGCACCATGATGTTCGATAGCGTCGCTGTAAGTAAAGAACCGGCCATGCTGAAGGATGTTTAGTTGATTCCGTCATAGCCAATCGCAGATGTGCCACCGCTATCTATGGCTGGAGGAATTTATTTTCAATGCGCTGACCCGAGTTAATGCCTTCGGTGGATTATTTATGAGGGATCCCAAGAAAAGTTTCAAGAATGGTAAAGGCCTTCAATCTGATGCCTTGAGGATACAAAACCGCGGCAGGAAAAGGAAATAATTGAGCAGCAGAAATTTAATGCTCAATGACTTATGGGTTTTCTGGGTAACAGCTTAGTGTCAGATTAGATACAGGCTTTTAGTTGCCTTCCTCGAATTCTCGACCTGGCGCAATGAACTGAGTGAATGAATTATTGTTCGCCCTATACTGGCGTTACATACTATTATAAACGGTTCAGTTAAACTCAGGATCGATGATGGAGATGGTGAAAGCAGGTTCCCTCAAGCCTGCTGAATTGTTTTTTTTTTTTTTTTCGTTTTCCTTTTTGCTCTTGGTTTGGGGTGGAATTGAAGGCCTTGTTGCAGTGACGACTCTGATCGGCCCATCGCAACTACGAAGGAGCTAGCTAGTGAACGGGAAATTATGCCTGGGTATATCGAGCTTGCAGAGGGTGATAGTCGATGGTTCAGTTCGGCATATCTACTTATTGTCGGGCAACAGTTTTGGACCCCTGCCAGGTCATTTTTGCCGCTGAGAATCCCTGCCCAAAAAAAAGAGGTAAGCATGTAAAGTCACCATAATAATAAATAGGATTCATATATAACAACAGCTTAATAAATAAAAAGAAACCTACTTAGAGGTATTTGTAAGATAATTATTATTTTACATATTTTGACTAATTTCTTTTTAGAGGTATATCTTGGTTGTTAAAATCAGGTTATAATCCGTAAGAGTTACTTTAGGGTGTCCAGGCAGGAGTCCAAAACTCACCAATCAGACTTCGTATAGTAGGTTGGCTTTCGGCAGCCTTAGCCAATTATCTCAGTTTTCCGCTCATCCAGGTCACATCTCGGCAGTTTACCATTACTGTGCCAAAAAAAAAAAAAAGAAATTCAGGCCAGCAGCCCAATTGATCGACCGTAGTGTCTAAGACAAGACGGCTCGTCTGATGAGAAGCAATTTCGAAGAAAAGAATAAAAAATTGAATAATAAACAAATAAATAAATTCGGCGACAATAGCGCAGCTACATAGTAGAAAGGCTTTCCCCCGTGAAAGGCCCACGAGGAAACTGCCCAATAGGCACTACTGTCTGAGGTTTTGCATCGACCGTTTTAAGAAAATCTATGTGAAATCGATCTCTATCCATTCGAGGCTGTCGATAGTTGGTGGTTAAATGACTGGGACACCGACGTCTTTGAACCCCAGATGGCTTTTCTCAGTAAATTGGCTCATCTGGGCCGCAACACCACCGTCCCTTGCGCCATTATGACGGTGGTCCTTCATGTCCCAAAGACGCAGGCCGCGCAGTCGGGGCTCTTTGGGAGACTTGGTGAGGAGGCCTGTAAGTTGGTGCCTGTTTATGATGCGCCTGAAATTGAAAAGTACTACAAATTCTGGCTAGTCAACTCGCCATACCAGTCCAAAGTCGGCCAGGCGACGCGCGCCATCTGGAGTGGTCTGCTCGACAAGGCCTGGCTGCAGCTCAGTGTCGGCTTCTGGATGAACAGGCTGCGTCGGGTTATGCTGGCCGCAGTGTGGCTCACTGAAGCTTCCCAGCCGCCGAACACCCGGCATCCGAACTTTGATGGTGCGTTTCGGCGTTACGGAGATACCTTTCCCACGGCAGGCGAGCCTCCCGCCATGCTCCCAGCGCACCCATGGGTCGTCGAGACACAATCGTGGATGCCTGTGCTTGAGCCCTCCATCTGTTTTCGACTTTGCCATGATCCATGCTGTCTGAGAGACGCTGTGCTGTCTCCAAAGACACAATACAAGCGAATGCAGCTATCCATGGAACGGATGCCATTGCATCCGCTGCGGCAATGGCAACGTCGTCGACTGCAATGTACGCCCTGGCGGTGGCGAGCACAACTAAAAAGACGAGTTCATAGACTACGAGGTGGCAGCATATGCAACGCCATCCTCAAGAGAAAGCAGGCGATGGAAGCCGCAAGCATGAAACCCCGGGTACCCGCATCGTCTTCATCTTCTGCGAGCGAGGTTTAGCCCAAATCTTCAACCTGCCTGAAACAGCCCTGCATATCGGACATTTAATCCTCGTAGCGCCGCAGCTCAAATCAAACAGACTAGCAGCTTGGCTTCGCGGCGAACTACATGAAATGCGGGTGCGATGCAACGCATCAGCACTAACAGCTCCAGTTGCATTCGCCCTACCATCTGCCGACCGGACAATGGCCGGTCCCAGGCAACCAGATAATGCCATATTCCCCATTGCAGTTCAATATCAGAATCAGAGCAAGCCACACCCACTTGTCAGCAGAGGGGTAACTTGCGCGCCCAGTTGACATACACACACCATCGCAAGCTGTCGCACGTGGAGAGATTTTCGCACCAACGACAGCGCACCGCGACAACACATTGATTATTCTAGCGGTCAGCTAAAATGTGTTCCGTCTGACCATGCAATGGAACCAAGACGAGAAAAACCGCCGTAGAATAAAATGACCTGTAAATATACAGCTTATTAGCTTTTAGCGAATGCCACAAGCTGTACCACGGACGGAGATCGTCGGTGTCGCGCCGCCGCTGACCGGCCACGCCACTTTGCCCCTCTCCGAGTAGTAGGACACTTGAAATGATGCTGGGCTTGAGAGCTAAGAAATTACAAGATATTGTTTCCGTTTTTCGTATTATTAATACACAGTCATATCTTTATTATTATTAAAGCGCACTTTGGTATAGGAAGTTGTATGCAGACATGGAGAGAATATGCATGTAAAATTGGCCGCGAAAGCCGGTTCCTGCACGTGTAGTGCTAGGCCGGAGCTACGGGCGTCATGGAGCATCAATCGGGTGAGACCTGCACACACCGTGGAATGTTCGGCCGGGCCTGCGCAGAACAGAGTTATCGCCCCAGCCTAGGGTTTCTTTCTGCAGCGCGGAAAAAAAACTTGAAGAGGCTCGGACCACAAGCTGCCCATACCTGTGCGCTCAGGGGATTAGAAACGACGCAAGAGGTCAGTGCAACTTCGAACCTCTGGAATAAAGGCTATAAGGCGTTAGTTAGCCCAGGGGGGCAAAAAGAGCATCCAGACCCCTAGGCCAAGACACATTAGCTGATTGGCTTTTTGGTGGTATCCTCGCCTACAGATTGTCAGCGTGATGACGGCTGACCCATCACGGTGAACTAGGCACTTGGTCGGGCCCCTGCGGTGTAAAACTAGATGGAATTCGGGTTACATTGGTTGCTTTAATGGTCCGCGCATGGTGAACAGACCGGCATATATATCCCTCGGACCTCGCAGCGCGGTGGTTTGAGGCGGGACGGGAACGATTGAGTTCCAGATCTACATACTCAACCACGACACATTTCTACAACCTACATCTTGTCATTGTTCCTGCTTTCGCTCTTTCCGATTTTGGTCTTGTGCAGCATTCTTGTCCTTCATTGACCAAGTACTGCGTGTCTCCAAGCCGCACACGAGTCGCCACCAACCAGCCTACCGCCACAACAAGTGGCTTCGATCGAAACTCGATTAATCCACCAGAGCACCCGCGTTACCTTTTTTGGTGTAATGCGAACCGAGTTTGGAGAATTGGTCCAGACATAAACGAGTCGGCCAAGGCGCAAGGCTCGGACAAGGGCGAAAGCCTGGACTCGAGTCCCAGACAAGCACGAGACATTGACTTTAAACGAGTTAGTGAGGCCAAGGCTCGCTGGCTCGAGATTTCTTAGCCAGGGTGTCAGTTGAGTGGGAAATTTAAGACAACGAAATAAACTCTCGCCACCTGTTCTTGATTTTTCTTCTTTCCCTTCTTCCTGTTCATTGGCTTCGAAATACACGCAAAATGTCGTTGACGGATGACGAAGGCTCGCAAGGCGGCTCCAGCCAGGCGCCGCTCCTGAAGCACGGCGACGAGGCCGAGCTCCAGCGCATCTACCGCAAGATTGACTGGGTGGTGCTGCCGCTCATGTTCATGTGTTACTTTCTCGAATTCCTCGACAAGATCCTCATCGGCTACGCCAACGTCATGGGCCTCGAAAAGGACGTGCATCTCAAGCCCGGCCAGTTCCAGTGGCTCGCGACCGTGCTCTATATCGGCATGGCCGCCGCGCAGCTGCCGCAGGGCGCGCTGATCCAGCGCTACCCCGTCAGCAAGGTGCTCGGCGTCAACGTCTTCTTCTGGGGCGTCGTCGTGTGCTGCATGGCGGCGGCGCGGAATTTCGCCGGCATCGCCGTGCTGCGCACCCTGCTCGGCGTGCTCGAGGCCGTCGTCGCGCCGGCGCTCATCATGGTCACCACGCAGTGGTACACGAAACGCCAGGCCGTCCCGCGCATGGGCTTCTGGTACAGCGGCATCGGGTTCGGGCAGATTGTCGGCGGGCTCATCTCGTGGGCGGCGCAGCACGCGCACAAGAACTCGTCGTTTCAGAGCTGGCGCATCATGTTTGCGGTGGCGGGCGCGGTCAATGTCGTGACGGGCATCTTGGTCTTCTTTTACTTGCCCAAGAACTTGGAATCAGCCAAGTTTCTGACGGAACAGGAGAAACTTATTGTGCACGAGTCGCTGCTTATTGACCAAGCAGGCAATGGCGAAAAGGTCTTTCACTGGTCGGGTATTCGTGAAGCTTTATCCGACTTACAGGTCTACCTATTCATCCTATTCACTCTCGCCACCGTCACTCCCGCCGGGTTCATCACTTCCTTCTCCGCGGTGGTGATTCGGGGGTTCGACTTCACTCCGATGCAATCCGCTCTGCTCAACATGCCCTCGGGTGCCGTCACGATATTCGGCACCACGGTATCAACCGTCGCGATTCTTTACAATTTCCCTCGATGGTTAGCCATGGTACTGCTGCTCATTCCCAGCATGCTGGGCGCAGGACTCATGTCCTTTGCAAAATCAAGGGCTGCTGCGCTTGCCGGAGTATATCTCATCAACCTTGACATTGCGCCGCTCGTCCTGCTCTTCAGCATGGTGGGCGCAAATGTCCAAGGATACACTAAAAAGGTCTATGTTACGGGCATCGTTTCGTTTGCCAATGCTTGCGCATGCATCATTGGACCGCAGACGTTTCGACCAAAGGATGCGCCGGAATACATTCCGGCCAAAATTGTGGTTTTTGTCGTTACTGGACTCGGCATTGTTGTTGCCATCCTTTTACGCATCTTGTATGGCGTTCGCAATCGCCGAAATGCGGCTGCACGAAGGGCAGCTTTAGATGCTATTGCTCGCGGCGAGGTCCGAGCTACGGAGGTGCTGAATGAGGAAGAGACTGATCTCAAGAATGATAAATTTGTGTATATGTATTAGGCCAATCAGGCTACCGAATAATGATAGACGGCCGCTCCAACCTCGCTCCCAAATTGCTTGTTCAAATTGTTCCTCGTAAGACTTGAAGTTGAAAATTAGAAGACATGACAGGAGGCTTCGGAAGTATTAGGCCGAGGGCACAATAACCATCTAAGTTGTATCAAGCGATTTATCAGATTTTAGTACGCATCTTCAGCTGCCTGTAATCCGAGTATCATGCTCCCCGCGAATACAGCCAAACTTCAACATAGATCATTGATTACGCGCATTGCTGAGGGGCTATCAATGATCTGCATCATCGCACTGGAGCTAGGTGGTGATGGTATCCTGGGCAGAGCCAGACTTGTGAGAGAGCAGCTCATAACTAACACTTTTATTTTCAGGCCAAATTCTGGTGTTAAATCAAGCAACTGTTATTTTCGATTCTTGTGTATCAGCATTCGATCGATCTCGCGCTGACACACCTTTACTATTGCAGAGACTGTGCTCCAAGTGCGGCGACGTCATCCGCCACAAAACTAACGGTCTGCAAGGACCCCATTTATCACCGCGGACATCGCTGGACGCTATCCGACGCAAGCCACCGTCCTGCGCTCAAAAATGCCAAAAGCAGTTTGGACAGCGGGCAAGGCCTCCACTGCCGTCGCAGGCTCAACACTTCCGCGTATTTCGTTTCACAGCCTGTCGTCGGTAACTGGACACCGAGAGGTGTACAACGGTGATTCCCTCCCCGTGCAACTTGTTGCCATGGGTGTGCAGCGGGGTTATCTCCGCTGTCTCACCAAGATCTGGTGGGCTAAAACCAAATAGCAAAAAGAGACTGGGAAAACCGGGGTCGCATCTCGAATCAGAGCAATCACTACCTACAAAATCGTAGTCACAGTCACCTCAGTCTTCGTTGCGACGGCTGCAGTGTTGCGCTAGACATGTATCGGGAGAGATACCCAGACCGAGCAATTTTGTGACCGCAAGTAGCGTCGCAACCAGCCTCGTCTTGTCTCGCAGAAACGGCGATGCCAAATTGTCTCCGCGGCGCCGCCTTTTGACGTGTTTTACTCCGCCGCCCGCGGATATGGGGGATGGTCGCTCGAGGCAGACGAGCGACATCCGGAGGACCTGCCCGCGGCGGCCAATCGCGGCGCTGTTAGCCTCTGAACTACCGTAGTTGGCCTGGGTGGCTATCCGACGCTGCCAACCAGGGCAAGCCAGCGAGTTGGGTCAAGCCCACAATAATTTCCAAGGGATTGAGTAACGCCAGCGCGGACCGCCAGGTTTGAGCGACGAACTGAGGCTGCGCCTTGTAGAATAGGCTATTTTCAAAAGGCCCCGACATCTGGGTCCTCTTGTAGAAGTTGCCGATGACGAGGAAAAGCAGGCAGGTCTTCTTTCCTTTTTACCATCGGGGGCGTTGTACAAACTTCATCCTTCGACATAATCAACTCGATACCTATTCAGGCCCACTCCCGCACTGTTGCCGAAGACTTTGGTTTCTGTCACACCCAAGTCTTGCTATTACGCCTGAGAACCAGCGACATATTTCAGAAAAGTTGGAATTCGATCTTGTTTTCACTTGAACGCGAAAACTTCACTACGAGATTCAAATAGCCGTCACCTCTCACCTCGCCATGCCTTCGAAAATCGACATGCCTATTGCGGCTCCGGCTCTGGTTGCCGTCACAGGCGCCAACGGCTTCATTGCCCAGCATTGTATTGCTGCTCTGCTGCGAGAGGGATACCGCGTTGTTGGCACAGTGCGTTCAGAGGCCAAGATTGAAGGTGTAAAGCAAGCCCACGGCTCGCACCCCAAGCTATCAGTTGTCACGGTTCAAGATATCACAAACCCGGCCGAATATCTCGAGGTTCTCGAAAAACTATCGCCTGCTGCCGTGCTGCATCTGGCCGCGCCATTCCACTACAATGCAACCAATTTCGAGAAGGAGCTTATGGTACCAGCGGTACAAGGATCCACCGCCATCCTCGAAGCTTGCGCCAGCATCAAATCAGTCAAAAGAATTGTACACACAAATAGCTTTGCATGCATCTACAACGCTGCTGCCGGCATGCAGCCTGAGAAAACTTACACCGCGAAGGACTGGAGCCCATTGACGTACCAAGACGGTGTCGAGGCACCCAATGCGCCGACTGCCTACCGCGCTAGCAAGACCGCCGCCGAACGAGCCGCCTGGAAATTTATGGACGATCACCAAGTCGGATTTGACCTGGTCAGTCTCTGTCCCGCCATGGTATTTGGCCCGTTCCTAGCCGATTCGAAACCGCCATCCATCGCCGACGTCAACACCAGCAATCTCATGGTGTGGGGAGTGGCGAGTGCCGGTCGCGACTCGCCAGTCCCGCCCACAAGGGGTCCGGTCTGGGTTGACGTGCGCGACGTCGCGGAGGCGCATGTCAAGGCGTTAGTGGTGGCCGGTGCCGGCGGCGGCAGATATCTCTTGGCCCAGGGAATCTACTGCAACCAGGAGCTGGCGGACGTGGCAAGGAAGGTGGCATCGGCACATCAAGACAGGATTCCCGTCGGCGAGCCTGGAAAACGCGAGGCGGATACGCATTTCAAAGTCGACTCGAGTGATACCGGAAAGGCGCTGGGCATTACATGGCGCGGTCTGGATGAATGCTTGGGCGATTTACTGCCCCAGTTGTACGAAATTGAGCAGCGTTCGTCTTAAGTGGGCTTGTTTTATGAAATGCTATTCAACAAGTAATGACTGTTGCGCTCTCAACGAGGAATATAATAGGGAAACAGTGGTTGGAAAAGGAGCAATGTAAATAAAGCAGTCTGGAGTTTTGGAGTATAGGGCGGATGCAACTTAGGTGCAATTCCACTGAATTACAATTATTACTAAATCAGTACGCAGAAATAAAATACAGAGTTTTTTGCTTGAAAGAGTTGGTGGTTTCAAGCCGTGCTCAGGCCAGCCGTCCACAACAATACCGTTTTAGCCTAGAGGATACCTAAGCAGCGAATACGCGAAGCGCTTGGAGGTCAGTTTACCTGACAGCAGCACGGGAACTCAATTAGAAAATCGAAAGCCAGATGTTAATGTGCTCCAGTAATTATCAGCTACACTGGGGCGGCGGCTGCTATATCTATTGTTGGCAAGCATCAACGCTGAATTGGATACCACAGCTGGCTCTAGGGTGGTGGCGCCAGGCCGCGTTGGAGCATCACACTGCAGTGCAAGGTCCCCCAGGCTGTCTCACCCACACCCTCTTTACAGCTACATGAAAGCCCCCTTCATACGATCGGGGTCATCACAGTGATTCTCGTCAAAGAATCTTCATTACGTCTCCAAACCGGTCCTATTATTCAAGCTCGCAGCAGACGGAGCACTGCATGGAGAAGCAGACGCTGCTTGCGACGCCGCTCGCCCAACCACGGGCGGACAAGCGTAACCGACAGCCATCAAGAAAGGCGGTCCTCGTCACCGTTGTCGCGTTTTGGTTATGCTCCTCTTGGAAGTTTCTTACTCCCCACACTGCGCCATGGTCACAGAAAATCGAGACGAACCTGCGCGAATATGCTGGCGAGTCGATTCAGTGGCGGCCCTGTGGTGACATTGCCGGCCACGACGCCGAGTGCAGCAGCGTCGACGTGCCGATGGACCAATTCAACAAGACAAATTCGGGCGACAAGACGTTTCAGATTCCGCTCGTGCGCATGCGCGGGAAAAACGCCACCAAGAATCTGCTGGTCAATCCTGGCGGTCCCGGAGCCAGTGGTTTGTCCTTTGTCCGTGGCGGCGGCGCGAAGCTGAGCAAGATTGTGGGAGAGGACTTTCATATTGTCGGATTCGATCCGCGAGGCGTTGGGTCGTCGACTCCCGAAGCAACATGCTACACCGATGCAGAAGCGAAAGACAGGCTGCAGCCGAGACGCGCAACAGACCTCATCAAAGACAGCCCTTACATGTACGCATGGTCCGCCAACTACGTGCGCGCTTGCGACGAAGCCGCCGGAGAGCACTTCAAATATGTCAACACACCGCAGACAGCCGCGGATATGAACAGTATCATAGATGCGCTCGGTCAGAAGAATATGTTCTACTGGGGTATTAGCTACGGCTCATTGCTCGGCCAAGTTTATGCGACGCTGTTCCCAGAACGTTCTAAACGCATTATTCTCGATGGTGTTGTTGACCAGTCTGATTGGTTCGAAAACTTGGTGGACTCAAAGCGCTACAGTGACACCGACAAGGTAGTCGACGGCTTCTTTGAAGAGTGTGTTCTTGCAGGAGATGCTTGCGCGTTGAGCCTATTCGGCACCACAGGCCCAGAACTTCGAGAGAACATCACAAGCACCGTCAATAGGCTATATCGAAACCCAGCCAGTGCATATGTCAACAGCACTGTTTATGGCGTCGTTGATGACTTTGACGTACGAATCAGAGCCATATTTCAAGAAATGTCTACGCCAGTCCACTGGCCCGCCCTCGCTCAGCGCCTCGCTGATCTCCACCAAGGAAACGCAACGAGCATCTTTTTGTCCTATGTCAAAGACAGCCAATTTGCGGACGTGCCGGAAGCCAATCTCGCCGTCATGATGAATGACGGCAAATCCGGGCCCAAATTTTGGCCGCAAGCTCGACTGAGCCTGATGGAAAAGCTGCTCCCGTACTTTGACAAGTTTCGATTTGCCATGGGCGACATGCTGGATTTTCACGTGAGGCAGCAGTGGAAGGTTCCCAAGACGCATTCATATGTGCCGGAGCATGATGTCAAAACTGAGACGCCAGTCTTGATTCTGTCGACAACTTATGATCCTGGGTGTCCATATGCTGCAGCGCAGGCTGCACAGAAGAGATTTGTTGGGTCCCGTCTCGTTGCGGTTGAGGCATATGGGCATGCGTCCGTTGCGATGCCTTCTTCTTGCATGGCAAAACATATTGGTGACTATTTAACGAGGGGAAATTTGCCGAAGAAGAACGTGCTATGCAAGACTGATGGTGTATACTTCTCGAGCCACGAGGGGGCGGAACTACACTCCCCATTGATATAGCTTGTTCTGCTAGTACTTTTAAATAAAATAAAAGCAGTTTAATCAAATATGATAAATATTGAAAAATAAGAAACTTGAGAGAAATAAGAAACATAAAAGGAATAAGAAAGATTTAGTAGTTATGTATTGTCTATTAAGCACAATTAATATTGCGGGGAGGGTGCGGGCTCAAGAAGAGCACAAACCTCTGGCTACACAGACTGCGCTACGGTTTTGCAGATGTGTATAATACATTTTATTATTAAAGAAAGTCAATAGAATATGACTTCACTTCAAACATTGGGTTGCCGGCTACTGCCTCTGGTAGATATCCTCTGCCAAGATAGCATCCGGCGTGACTCACCTTTGTCACAGTTGTCGCTCTGCAGCCTGCGAACGTCATTTCTGGTCCATCATCTTCATCATGGCCGATATCAATGAATTGAAGGATGAATCCATCGCGCGCCTTGTCGCAACACTTGACAGCGTGCCAAAACCGATCGAGCGCATCGTGCGAAGCGGGGAAGGCGGGGAGCATCTAGTCTGGACTATCAACGACGCTTTTGTGATTCGCGTACGAGCCGACGTACAAAACAATACGCTTCTTCATCGCGAAAAGGAGTTGTGGGACATTCTCAGGTCGATTCGACCCGACGCAAGAGCAGTACCGATATGTGTGGAGATTGGCAGCTTGGAGGACAGGAAGCGACCGTACGGCCTGTACAGAAAACTGAGCGGCGTCTCGTTGGAGACTTCGCCGCAGAGCACCAACGCAGCAACAGAGAATGACCTATTTGAGCTGCTGCTACTTTTGAAAGAGACGCCGGTGGAAAAAGTGCGCGCCATTGGCGTGGAGGAGGATGCCGAGGCGCTTGACCTCGCCGCGCTGCGCAACACGGCCCGGACCGCTGGGCAGCGCTTGTGCGATCATGGCCATCTCAAGACGCTGCGCGAGACTGATATAGATCAGGCGTTGCATCTGTCGGAATCTGCAGCGACCGTCTTCCATGAGCCTATTCTGCTGCATGCGGATCTTAAAGGCGAGCACATCTTTGCCGACCCAGAAACGGGCCGCATCACGGGTGTCATTGACTGGAGCGACGCCTGCATCGGCCATCCGTCGGTCGACATTCACGGTCTCGCGATCAGCGTGGGCGCAGCGGCCGCGGCACGCATCGCGTCGAAAGCCAGCTACAACAGGGATATGATTGCACGGGGGGTATTTACGGCGCGATGCGATTCCATCATTTGTCTGGATGCGATTTTGCACGACGGCGACGACTCGCCAGAATGGCTGTTGCGGCGGCAGCTGCAGAGAGCGCTCGAAGATTTCTAAAGGATCAATTTAAATATAGTGTGCCAGAAAAAGCATCTTTGGGTACCTAATTCAAATTCTGTGGCGACGCAGCCCGCGCAAGTTGCCTGATGTTGCTGAAGCGTGTTCAGAGAGTACCTCGCAGCGGCAGGCGGTAAAACGATAAAAAGCTATGAGCGTTTATGTGATTGACTCGTCGGCGGTCTTGTATTACACTTGGAAGCCTAGCGCCTCTGCCATCCGCCGCCCGCCTGCTGACGGCTACAGGCCGGCCGAAAGAACGCCGCGGGATGAGCGTGGCTCTTGTGTCAGCGAAATTCGAGAATATTGCAAGTTTATAGGTGCCCCAACCCCTGCTTGTATGTCTTTTTTTGCGCATTCGAGGCCAAGGATTCAGTCTCAGTCTTTGAATGCCATGCCAATCCAAGTGCTGGTGTTACGCAAGCGACAGACAGTGAGTTTGTGGAGATAACCCACCGAAAAGTACAAGGTTTTGGTTTCGGTGGCAGTACTGCTATACCGTATGATCATTGGCCTTCTTATTCCATTTATGCATTTTACCGTGAGCTTTATCAACCTCTAAGTCGTCGCATAATTCCTATGAGCATTGGTCTCGTTTAGCAATTTTTCAGCTCGCTTTTCACTATTTCAAAATGATTTCCAAAATGTTTCTTCGAGCTTATACTTGGGCGTAGGCGTTGTGGCCAAGCGATCTTGTTGACTTACCTGATCCAGAGGCTGATCCTAGCCAAGTTGAGTCTTAATAATTTGGGTTGGAGCGAATGATGAGCAAAGTAGTCTTGAATATCTTTTCTCCTCCTTGGCACGTTGTAACTTGGTGTGAAATCACCACTTGGCGAGTTTTTAGATGGTATGCTATTAATCGCAGCTGCGATGGATCGCCGAAGCCTAATTAATTTAAGCCGTCGTGATTCAACTAATTGTCCCAGACTCGGATTCAAATTCCATGAATTACGAAAGAAATCTACGGATTAATTACATGCCTGAATGCAACTCGCGGAACAGAGCACGGTTTTCTTCCCAAACTTGGTGGCACGGGTTGAGACACTAACACTACCCAGGAGTCTCATCAGCCGAGTACAAGGTCGATGTCTTCGAAGCTCATCTTCGCCCATGCGCTCGAGAGCACAGAACCACAGGCCCGGCGCAGAGCGACACCATCTTCCCACTCAATCCAAAGCACACAGATATAATCCGTTGTGCATATCGGGTGACCATACACTTCCTTTTCTTCATCAAAAGTTTTGGTAGAATGCGTCGACTTATACAATGCAACCAACTCAACTTCTTTCCCTATAGGCTCACGCGGGAAAAGGGTACGCGACTCATGATTATGCAAGTGTAGCTGCCCGACTGTAGAGCCCGAGGTGTCACAGAGGCAAGCTATATTTCTTTCGTCTGGTGTATATGCGTATAAGTACACACGTTGGGTTTTGCAAAAAAGATAAGGCCATTGCTCTGGCGTAAAGGGTGGTGTTGAAGGTGTTATGGTGGCGACTGGGAAAGGATAGTACCAATAATTGCGTTTTGGATTTGGATCACACATCGCTTTGTGCCGAAATATATACCTGCCGCAGTCGATCGGATGGAGGAAAGGTTCGTCTCGTGAAAGTGATGCCTCGGAGATGTCATGCTGCGTCCAGCCGGGCGGAAGAGGCTTTGTGAAGTCTTTTCGGCCTGCACGCTGTGTATACCAGGTAGACTTGATCATTCGCCTCTTGGAAGGGGGCTCATTTGGAGACTGACCACAATAGAACACCGTGATAGGGTATGTCTCACTGATTTCATACCAGGCAGGATCAATTTGAGCTGCATCAGGCTTAATCTCCACCGGACCTTGCCAACCAACCCATGACCACGATGGCAAATCACTGTATGGCAGGCGCAGAGCAGCCCGCCGAGTTGACGGTATGCGACGTTTAAGATTGACGTAACCATCGACTGGCTGCCACCCTAAACATTGTTCAAAGAACATTTCGGGTATGCCAAACAAAAATCCACCATCAAATGAACGGCTAATGACGGAGAGAAGACCAGAAATGGCCGGTAGAGCATCTTCCTCGTATGTGAGGCTTCCGTTATTATAATTACCGATAATAGCGGATAGCGACCACAAGTCTGGAAACCCTGCCAGTAGAGTTCGAAGGAGATCTGCATTGACTGCACCCGCCTCAATACTGCGAGTCAACTCTTCGTGCCAGACTGTACATTGGCACTGCCAATGAACCTCATTAGCCAGGAAAACAAGGCTTCTGCCTGGCAACATGTATTCTTGGTAGGTCCAACACCTCTTGAAGTACTCTTGGAACCCCGGCATGAAGACTACATCGGTATTTCTGACGCAAATCTCCTCCTTTCCAAACGGAAAGACACGTTGATTTTGCGCTCGAGGATCAGAAATGCCCTGGAGTCCAGAGATACCGACTTGTGAAGTTGCGTCGACATTGATGATGGTCACAATAGCGCTGGAATATATAGCAGCCATTGCCTGTAGCTGCCGCTTCGTGCTCTCGTGGTCCGCATTATCGATACATAAGGCATCTGCCCATAAATAGCGTTCCCCGATTCTGCCGGTCAACTGCATGGCGTGGCGGATAATCGGGTCAAGGTATTCCTGCACACATGGGCGAGCCAGAGACCCAGGTTCGAAAAGCTGAGCTCGAAATGTAGGAGACATGGTCTTTTGCTGATGGGCTCCCATGATATAGCTCAATGCGGTGTACCTCCTGAGCACGCCAGAGCCGCGCACAAGGCATTTCTGTGCAGTATCTATCAGGAGGTCAGGCTGGATGTATGGAATTTTCATTGGGCTCTCACAGGTCGTTCCGTGGCTAGTCAAGCAGATGTCTTTCCATGTTCTAACAAGATCCAAATCTGCCCACTTTGTATTCAGAATGCGACCCAGGCCTGGATGTGAGCCAACAGACTTTTTCGCAACAAGAAGTAGAGGCCAAAAAGCTACCCCCCAATATTTTATAGATGTAACCAGATACATTTTGCCTGGTCCATACTTGACGAAGCCGATATCAGTTGAATCCGCGAGCTCCATAGTATTCTCGGCCGCGAACGCTCGCACCAGCGGCCCATGGACCTCACAGCTGGAAGACGCGACATCTTGAAAGGAGCCCAATTTGACGGGGCCGCTGAACTCTGGATCAGAGAACATGCGCCATATTCCTCGGCACGCCTCACAGTCGTATTTGTCATGCGGCATTTTTGGACGATTGTCTGGTGCAGTCGCTGCACAACAGACAGGCTCCGTAACGGCCCGCCTTGAACGCAGCACCGAAGCGTTGAGAACTGTCGGCAAACGACAAATAAAAATCGGAAAAACGATAGTTTTTGAATGACGTTGGCAAAATTTGGGCGCGAGGCAACAATACTCGACCTTGGGTACGTTAAGTACGTGACGCAGCCGTCAGGAAGGTTCTAGTAGGTGGAGGGAGCAGGATCTGCAGCTGTGCTTGGATATAGCTTTTTGTGTACAAAGCAAGTAGATTCGTCCGAACATAAGAATTCTGAGCACTCTTGGACGTGCGGCAGCGGAAACTTACATCGGCGGCCCGGATTACAGAGACGGAACACGTTTTTCAATGAGGGGGCACATGGATGGCAGAATTCAGCGGGCCACACGACGCCCGACTACTTTGCCTTATGAAAAGTTTCCTGCTGCGTATATTGCCAAAGCAGGACTGCTCGTATACATCGGTTTCTAGTGTGGATTTTGCAAATAGTGGGTGGTGGGTTTCGAATGAACTGCCTGTGTCAGGAAGAGTGCGAGGCCGAAAGACGGTGTGCGGCCAGAGACCCGCAACAGGGGTTAATCGGTATGGGGTCCCTGTGAGTCGGGCACATCGCAGAATAGCATTTTTCTCGTTCAACGCAATCGCTCTACGAGTAATAACTACTCTCTGTGATAGACTATTATGTGTACTCTACAGTAGTGGTAGCTCGGTATGCCTTGCGTTGTCATTACTTGCTGCATTCAAATAAGCACGATGATCTGGTGTCCGTGCGGCAGCATAAGACATTGGTTCGGGTGCAACTTTAGGTTGACCCAGCACCCGCTAGGCGAATGCTGGATCCTCTTTCTTCTTACCAGGCTGGTTTAGCCATCCAGTTCGTTCCATATTGCTTTTCTAGTCAATTTCTTATATCGAGACCTCATTATCGCCAATTGCAAGGATGTTGTCGAATGACATTGCTTAGTGTTAAAAGTCTGTTGGTGTCGTGGTACTTTCTACGGCAAACGAAGTCTAACAAGTGCGTGGAATATTAAGGGATCTCGCCAATTGGTTTAGAGGCCTATTTTATTTTATTTGGTCCATTACTCCCGCTAAATTGATTAATAGAGCCAGGCACGTCCAACATTGATTCACATGTCTAAATTTGTCTCTTGTGTCCCCAAAAGCCCTCAAACGATTATATTTCACCTTGCACTGTCTTCAAATTTCTGTCTTTATAGCATGGATTTATAAAGGGCTAGCGGCGAGTCATTTTAGGCATCTAGTTCCTTTCTGATTTACTAGTAGAATGAAGAGGAAAACAAGTAAATCCGATAAATGTGAGCAAAGCGTCAGTGTATAGTTTGTGTTGTGGAAAGTCTTAGAGTTAGGCGGCGTAGCCACCACTCGAGCAGCTTTTCCCGTATCCATGAGCTGGGCAGTCTGTTATGTGCTGATGAAAATGGTACGCTTGACTTTTATGCCGTCTTCTAAGCAACAAAGTACAACTAGAAGCCCCGAAAACGCGGCCCGAGTGATAAGCCCGAAGCCTAGAGATGCATGCATGGCTATGCAGATCCTTGCTCTGCGGCAAGGTGTATTGATAAACGTATAGACCAATACGACAGAGCCGATGAACCAGATCAGTGTAGTCAGTGCTGTAAAAGCGATAGCAATACGACCATGGTAGATATACGCAGCTCTGGCCGGTGTAGTAGAGATGTATGCGATAACAAGCACAGAACAGACAGAGGCGAAGAGCATGAGACCAAATGCAGGCGAAGTAAAGCTGTCATGTTCCGGGAAAGTATTCATGCGATTTGGTGACGGCTTGCACTGAAGCATGATCAGTCATTGGTCCGAAACAGGAAGATAAAAGCAGCTGAGTCCTGTACTCGAGACACAACAGAAGGGTTGACTGACCACAACTGTTCACCCCAAGGTCAGCGATAGTCAATATGAACAGCGCGACATAGGCCTTGTCTGGTACTATTGGATTCATATCAATGCTTATCAGTCAGTCTGTAGACCGGTGTTTCTTGATTCTCATTTGAACCCGCGGACGCCTTAGTGCAGGCAAGGAGGCAATTATAGCGTATCGTGCGCCATTTATTTGATTAGCCAGGGTTATGATACGTATACAGATTTCACTTCCTTGAATACTCCAGACTGCCGTTCCATTTAGCGGCCACTCGCTTCTATAAATGAGAAGGTGGGCGTTTTTATGGATCAAGCTTTCCATTAGCGCTGGCTACCGCAGCAAGGCTGGCCAATTCAGCTTGCTTGTGGATGTCGCCGGGCAGACTGCTGAGACCAGGCTGGGGCGAAGCTTTCTGTCGTGCCAGCGCTGGGCCCTATAATGCACTAGCGTTGTCAAAATGGTCAAGACAAATGGTGGCATGTTAGTGACTGCCGTCTGACACATTAAAGGCAATGGTAGTATTGTGGGGATGATGACATGGCATAGCAAGGGCGCAAAGTCCAGTGAGCGTTGAGGCTCTGCTTCTACACTATTTGGGGTCCCAGACAGTGGAAGCTGAAAATAAAACAAGCAAGATAAAACTGCTTTTGGAAAGCATTGGTGTTCAGGCTGTTTAAGTGGAGAGTCGGTGGATATCAACTATATACTATTGTAGTCTACCGATCGCAGCCCTAATAACCAGTTTCCTGTATTTTGACTTGGCAACACTTACTAATGGGCCTGGACCTGCCGCGTGCGAAGTCATATCCCCAGCCTCATACGCCACGTGCGCTGCCAGTGTCCAATTAGGTGACGGGGCCGGCCCCGCAAAGGCATTCCATGGAATATGTATTGGTTTTTTGTGCAGTTGTTTTCCTAATGTAGTAAATTCTATTTCCGCTTCGTGACTTTTTGGATCTTTGAACCCGGCGAACTGGTAATGGGTGGTGGAATTGCGATTGGCCGGCTGCACAGGAAGCATGAGGCTATGATGCCGAGGCGACGATTCCACAGACACCGAGAATGTATAAATGTTTGGCTTGGTAACTCGTCGCGCAGGACACGTAGTATCTTTTCGTCCTCAAATTTGCTCTGTCGCCTTTAAAGCACTCTTTGACTACGGCATTATCCCTGCCATCTTCTTCGAGACTTCTGGTTACGATCCTAGACGGTGGCCATCATCAAACTTGGAAAGTTTCTATCCTACCAGCATGACCCGACAAAACATACAGACCCAGATCCTCATCGTGGGTGGTGGTATTGCAGGATTGACGCTAGCATTGATGTGTGAGAAGCTGGACATGGAATACATTCTCTTGGAAGGTCGCAATTCCATATATAGAGAAGCGGGTGCAGGTATCGCATTGCAGCCTAATGGCCTTTGTATTCTTGACCAATTGGGCTTGATTGAGGACATAGAGGCTGCCAGTGTGCCTCTAGGTCCTTCGTTTGAATACAATGGAGAGGGACAGCTTATGCTTTCGAACGACATTATGAGTTCCTTTCGGGACAGGTACGTGCTCACGACCAAGCCAATCGCTGGTACTCCTTGCCTGCGCCAAAACTCTGATACAGATGGTGACTAGAGTTGGATACTCAATTTCTTTTTTCCGGCGCTCAACATTGCTGCGAATACTATTTAACCACATCACACGGAAAGATTGTATCATAACATCATCTCACGCCACGTCTTTTGAAGAGATTGACGACGGTGTTGTTGTGTGCACCCAAGATGGAACATCCTACCACGCTGAGTTGCTCGTGGGAGCGGACGGCATACATAGTCGCGTCAGGAGCTTTATAGACTCCTGGCAGGCTCAAAGAAAGCAAGTGTCTTGGCGGCCAGATGACTGTAGGTTTATAGAGTCCGTTATAAAAAATGCGAAAGTTGACGTATCCCGCAGACATATTGGTGCCGTTTAGCTGTTGCTATGGCATGTCAGCACCAACCAAGGGTCTCACTCCCGCTAGTCGCTTCTTGATACACCGCGCAGACGTATCTGTAATGGGCTTTTTGGGCAAAGATGAAATGGTTTTCTGGTTTGTCATTGAGAGGCATGACAAACCGACACCGTTAAGCCAAGCTCGGAGATATGCAGATGCCGATGCCGATGCACTCTGTCACGCGGTGGCAGACGTTCGAATAGCACCCCAAGTAACCTTTGGAGATGTGTACGCCAACCAAACATTCAAAACTAAAGTTAACTTGGAAGAAGGCATCGCTCCATCATGGCATACCAACCGCACCACTCTCATCGGCGATGCCGCTTGTAAGGTGTCGCCCATTACCGGTATGGGAGCGAATCAGGCTATCGAGGGGACTGCCGCTTTAATGAACCAGCTTGTGAAAGCACAAAAAAAGTCACGCAAACCCGACCGGTTTTCTTTTGACGCTCTTCCACTAGCTTTGAAACATTACTCGGATATTCGTGTCCCTAGGAGCAAGTCTGTTCTAGGCATTGCCAATCTGTTTACTCTCTCAATGCTCTGTGTACCGGGAAAGCCTACGGCGATGGCAGAGAAAATGTGGCTCATGACAGAAGACCAGCTTTTTTTTCAACAACTTAAAAGTTGGATTAATGCACCAGTCCTTGAAGAACTTCCCATGACGGCTCGAGGACAATTATTCGCTCAGGTCGCAGCAGCGGCGAAGGCTCAAGCACGCAAGGTAGCAGTGACCACGGGAACGAGACTTGAGAGTACTGAGATTGTACGGGGGAAGCTGTAAACCTGGGTTGCAATGCCAGACTACCACAACTTCTTGTCGGTTCCGATAGTTTTCAGTTTAACGACCTTTCTTGGCAGGAAATCAATCGTATTCTTTTTATTTTCGTTGTCGTTTTATCGTTCTACCGTTCTATCGTGCGACGGACGAGCTGCTCGCCTTTAGGCAAACTATTTTACAAGGCCCAAGATTTCACAAACATTTAAACGGCTGATAGCATATGGCTGAACTAAAGAGTGAACAGGTTTAACGATTAAAACTAGGAGAAGGGTTATCAAAAATTGTTTGAACGTAATAATCCTGCCCCCTTTACCCTCATTCGCTCAATTTGGTGAAGCTTTTTCGAGCTCTCCTTCGTACTACTCGTAGAGTAAGCTAGTAACCAGCCTGTCACTGTAGCCGCGCTGCGCCAAGGGCAATAGAATTCCACCCCGCTACTTTATGCCAAATGTTTCCCAGTATCGTAATAATACTTGTAAGCCCGGTTTCGCCACGCAACGAACCAATTCCACGCCGAAGAACTGTGGAGCTTTGATCCCCCTCACCCACGTGGGAGTTACTGGTAAGAGCATTTTTACTGCTGGTTACCAGTGTTACTTGCACATCACAATTTGACGTGCAAGGTTACTCGCATGGGGGAGCAAGGCAGTAAACCTACGGTGGAGCACCTACCTTATATCTACCCGTGCCTTCATCTTCTGTAAAGCGTCGTGTATTTGCATGGCCAAGGATGCGTTTTAGCAACGTTGATATCCAGATAAGCCACATCATTTATAGTAGTCTAAACGCTGACCTGGCGGCGGTCAGCGCTGCCCTCAAGTCGTATCATATCAACCAAATTATCAAACAAATCAAACAAATAACCACCAAAAACTTATCAAACAAACAAACAAACACATAATTCTCATTTTGATTTGCGTTTGATTCATTTGATCCAGTCCCGTTTTTGCTCGTCTTCGACCCATACAAGAGGCTTTCAAGATGGATGGCTGACCTAGCTATAGCGCCGCTCTCGAGTAATTGTTCTTTTCCTTCGGGGCGGCATGATATAAGAGTACTATGAATACCACACCTCATGTAGCCTATTTTCTCTACGGTATGGTCTTTTGCTCCACTATATGTGATGATAGGCCTGAAAATGCATGCACGCCTTTCCTTTGGCGGCTTGTCGCTCCGTCATCAGCCTGATTAAACATCGCTGCCGTATAACGAGACCTCTGGAGCTTTTTGAAGAATCTCAGTCTTCTTGCTACGATGTAAGGGTTAGCGTAGGGCTTCCCCCGTAAGGCCGCTGGTTTTTTGAGGTTCGGCGTCGCGGAGCTGCTGCTTATATCTCTCTATCTGTTTGGGAGTGAGAGAAAGCATCGTGTCCCCATGGCCTTATCATATTTTGGACCGTGTTGCATGCTTTGTGATTGCAGCTTCTTGCGGGCGCTTAGCCGTGTGCTTGTAGGTACAAGTGACACTACCCGGTACCTGCGGACAAACTACGGGGGTACCTCTCTGTGGCTGGTCCACGCATCTACAAATGGGTGTGCCGACCGCCCAAAAATGGAACCCAGGACACCGACACAGCGTCTCTCTTTGTAATTAGTGATCAGCGGTGCGAGGCTGGCGCTTCCCATCTCCGCAGCATCAGGCCCTCACTACTCCGCCTAATCGTGGCCTTGTAACTTGTAACCCCGCTATGTCCGGCTGCGCACTTGCATTATAAATCAACGTTTGACAAAGGAGAGCCTTCATCTTGAAATATAAAAACAAAGGAATCTCTCACTTCTTTCTTAGAAGATTCGCTGTGTGGAATATCTCGAAATTTGGACAGCTTCAACATGGCTACTGCAGCAAAGACCATTGTCGCCACTGGCGTCTCCTCCGGCTTGGTTAGTTTGCGCCGAAAATAATGGCGATTTTTCATCATTGTTAACAATTTTCAGGGCCTTGAAGCGCTCAAGCAGCTTCTTCAGGCGCCGCAGCCGTATCGCGTGATCTTGGGGGCTCGTAACACGGCGGCCATGGAGCAGTCGCTCCGCGACATCACCTTTGAGTCGGCCAACAAGGTCGAGGTGCTGCCGCTGGATCTGGCCGATTTAAAGGGCACAAAGACGTTTGCCGAGGCCACGCTGAAGCACCTCGGTGATGCGAAAATCGATCACCTGTTCCTCAATGCTGCCATTACGGTTCCGGCCGTGGCTAATCCGCGCGGATACCGCTGGTGCGAGACTGCTGTCGTCAACCACGTTTGTGAGATGCCCTGCTGCAAACTCTCTACTGAGCCTGTTGATGAATACTAATCTGTTTTTGAAGCTCAATTCTACCTCGTCCACCTTTTGCGTGAGAAACTCACGGCTTCCAAGTCGCGCATCGTCTTCGTCTCCTCTGGCGCCGTACGTTCAGTTTCTGATCCCAGTAAGTAACAGATCCTATCACTCACGCCATTCCGACATGACAATTATGCTCTGATTCTGACGTTCTGTCAATAGGCACTGTGGAAGATGGAATGAAGTCTGGAGCTGGAACGGACAGCAGAGAGTTGTACTCTATGAGCAAGTTTGTGCAGCTCCTCGGCGCGCACTGGTGGCGTCGCGAGCTCACCGGCGTATGCAACGTCGTCGCCGTTTCCCCCGGTCTTATCCCCGGAACTGGCCTCTCGCGCGGCAGCAACTTTCAGATCCCCTCTGGATTACCTGATGCGAAGACTGTCCCCGAAGGTACGTCGCATTCTGCATCAGATGAAATGACGGACTTATTGACGTTTTGTACTAGGTGCGCAAAGCCTGCTGGCTGCTCTGACGCGGTCAGACTTCCCAGAGGACCCGGATCGCATTTTCCTGACCAGCTGGGGCGAGTGGTGGGACAAGTCCGTCTTTGAGAAGACGCTGGACAAGCAGCTCCAGGACAAATGGTCGTTCTCCAAGGAGGAGATTGAGAAGGAGGCAGGAATCACGGCATAAGACTGATATATGCATTGTTATATACGGCCAAAAGTTACACTTGCACGATATGTCTATTTAAAAGATGGCAATTCCATTAGGTGGGCTAGCCACGCCACCTTTGACCTGTGTTTCTGTGAGCTGTTGCTCTTAAGAATTCATCCCTGGGAGAACTTACATAAATAGGCATGCTCGTAAAGAAAAACGTCCATCGTTGCCTCTTTTGGCATTCATCGCTCAACGGTTTCAAATTAAACAACTCACCAATCGGCATCCCCCAGCCCGGGAGCAGCCACTCGTGCAGGATGTACTCGCGCTCTCGAAACGGCAGCGTCTCCAGCGCCGGCTGGTCACCCGCCACCGCCGCGAAGCCATTGTCCCAGATCCACTGCAAGGTCTCCTGGGAGCTCTCGATGCCAATGCTGCCCTCGTGAGCCGTCTGGCCGACCTCGGCCCTGGCCTCAGCCGTGAGGCGCTCGTAGGACTCCGTGAAGCCGGTGCGGATGAAGAGGATGTCGCCGGGTGCAAACGTCGTGCCCTGACTCGCGGCGACCTCGTCGAGCGTCGTGGCCGTGATGGCGTACTCGCTGTGCACGTCGACGCGCAGCCCCTTCTTCTCCGCCCAGGCCGCCCAGTCGAGGAGCACGCCGCGGCCGACGATGCCTCCCGTCTCGACCCACGCTGGATATCACAATCATGGCTTGTCAGCCTGTGGAAATTGGGGCGAGGTGGCGGGTCTTTCTCTTATATTACGTACCGTGGGTGCCAATCTTGTTCGAATTCATAATCTGCTCCTGCGTCGTACCGTTATAGTAGACAGCCTGCTTCTGGGCCGCGTAGTGGCGGAACCCGTCCCACTGCGTACTCGACTGCGTGTTGAACGTCACGACGTCGTCATTGACGAAGCGAGGCGCCTTGTGCCGAATGTCATGTTGAAAGACTTGTCGTCCAAACGCGGGCGGCTGCATGCTCCCCAACGGCCAGTCTGTGGGCACGCGCGTACCGTCCCGGATCTCCTTGGCGGCGCTGGCCGTGTTCTCTGGCGTCAGCAGGTTGAGGGCGCCCAGCTCGTCGTCGTCGCCGTATAGACCCCATGCGTTGCCGGGGGGTCCGTCCTTGCGGAGCGGGAGAGACTGGAAGGGCGGGCGGACGGTCATGGCTTGGCTTTGTTTGCGTGGCGTCGCCGTTGTAAACGTTCCGGGGAGAACAGGAAGACAATGGAAACGTGGGTAAAAGGGGGGGACAGTTGGAGATGGCTTCCGTTTAATCCTGAGAGCAAACAAAAGAGGGGGCCGGATTCGGATGTATACATTCATCCTAGTCGCCCGCATCCCCGCGCTGCCAATTAGTTGCCTATTTAATTGGTCGATCGGGCCAGTTCCACATGGAGACTTGGCAGGATCGGCGATTAACATGGATCAAACAAGGTACGGGGAAGACGGAAGTCTCAGAATGTGGCCTGGGCTTTGGATATTCGTATACTGATTGTCTGCTTCTGCATAGACCAGTGGGTATTGCATCTTGGCCGTTGAGGTTCGGGGGAAGATGCTTGACATGATTCCGGGGTACGTGTGAGCAGTACGTCAAGGCCCCGCCAGCAGAGAGCATAGCCTCAACGTTGGCCTCTCGCGATCTGATCAAATTGGACAGTTTATCCACCTGATAAAGGGGCATGGAATAGAAGACTAATAGAAGAATTGATTTTAAAATTGTAGCGGGATGAAAATCATATGACGATATTTCTACTTATGCGCCGACAGGGCTGTGGCACGTCTCGATCGCCGGAGAAAAGTAAGTGCCGACGTTGTATTCCCGCTGTGCGATGATGGCCATCTCAGACATGACTTATTTTTATCCCTTTCCATACCAGATCGGCTGGTCAATGCGACAAAGCCGTTCCGAAGTGATGTGATTGGTTGTCGGAAAGGCTGCAAGCCACCCGCTAGCAAACCTTCACGTTCCCGTGAGTACGGGGATCTAGGCCACGCCATGTTAGTGCAGCAGGGAGATATCCCTGTTGTTTCATTGCAACATATTACGACAGAGATGGGCGTTGGAGCAGGGAAGATAGACGAATGAAAAAGGAGAGATTAACGGTAAAGTCCGCTAGGTATAGCACAGGCCTAGATAGAGAGGTGCTGCCAAGTCGCATCCGTTGCCGGATCGGGTAATAAACACACTATGGAGAGAGAATAAATAAAAACGGACGAGTATACTTGTAATCAACTGCAAGATTACTGCAAAATCACAAGTACCTATTGCTTCGAAACCCCCGTCTCCACTGGCCAGGTGGCAGCTGCAAACCACTGCATGGCGCCGCCAGCTGCCCACCAACACCAACACTCGGCCGTTTGCTCCCAACTCGGAACATGGCATCTGCATCCGCTGCGACCGGACCAGCTCTGTCAGCCATAGCATCATTCTTTTTTTCCTCTTCTTTGCTCTTTTCTCTCCAGCCACTCTTTTCTGTTGAGATTAGAGTTTTTTAATATATAAAAACTCCCGCGTTATTCTTGTTTTCCCCTCACGATCGTTACATCAACACTCGTTTTACAGTTTGAGCCGTCGAGGTGAGTGGCTCCGCCCGCGATGCTACCCGTCTCTGTCACATCCTACCGTCACGATTGCACCGGCGCTACCAAAGATTGCCCATCCGCGATGGCCTTGTGCGTGATAAGCTCGTGCCTCGGTTTTCCTGTCCCGGAGACGTGGATTGGTTCCTTGGCTCCGGTGGCATGGTAAAGTGCCGAAACTCTATTCGTTGTCATGCTCGCCGCGAGCATGAGCTTGCAAACGATGACTCGAGCCGAATGGATATATAAAGCAGAAGATGAACCGCATCCAAAGAAGAAGATTCGCTAATTGATCATCTTACTGCAGATTTACGTCCCAATCACACTTCCTTTCTCCTGCTTCCCTCTCTCATCTTCTCTTACGACGATACCTCCTACACGCTGCGTTTAAAGAAGCGCCATGGCCGAAAAAACGAAAAGCAAGGACACCCTCACAATTGTTTCTCCTCGTCCAATTTCCCCTGAAGACTCCTCATCTGTTGATACCTTCAACGATCACCATGAGCCACACCACATTGGAGTTCCAGATGGCGGCCGTCGTGCCTGGATGGTCGTCCTTGGTGGCTGGATCAACTTTACTGCTTCTTTCGGTACGTTCATCGCAGCACTCCTCTCATCATATACTAACACCTGTAAGGTCTTTTAAACTCTTTTGGTACTTACGAATCTGAATACGAGACTACTCTGCACTTGAATACCTCAACTGTCAGTTGGATCGGCAGCTCGCAGGTGTGTATCCCAAGACAACCAACATCCGGCCCAGCTAATTTTTGTTAGATGTTTGTTTTATTCTTCACAGGCATCTTTATTGGCCCAGCTTTTGACAAATGGGGTGCCCGGAAGCTCATGCTCTCTGGGACTTTCTTGTGTCTCGTTGCGTTCATGGCCCTCAGCTTCGCCACAGAATTCTATCAGCTGCTCCTTTCCCAAGGCTTCTTGTTTGGTCTAGGCTGTGCTCTATTGTAAGTGAAAATTCATCCTTTTATCAACTACAAACGCTAAACCATTAGATTCTACCCTACTACCAGTGCTGTGTCGGAATGGTTCGACAAGAGACGCGGACTCGCCCTTGGCCTCGTCGTCTCCGGAGCCTCCGCTGGTGGAATACTTTGGCCCATTGTCTTGAACCAGATGTTCCTCAAGATTGGTGCCGGTTGGACCCATCGTGCAAGCGCAGCCATCGCCATCCCTTTGATGCTTATTTCCTGTGTCCTAGTCAGGGAGCGCAAAAATATTGCCGGACATGACACATCAGGCAACGAAATTAAGGCTTCGCAGACGTCTATTTCCAAGGCACTTTTGGACGCTCGTTTCCTAGGACTCAGCGCCGCACTTCTCTTCATTATCTCTGGAATGAGTGTCCCCTTCTTTTACATTCCCCAATTCGCCAAAGAACATGGTGTGGATGCCACCATGGCGAACAACTTTCTCGCCATCTCGTATGCAGCATCGCTCGTCGGGCGCATCTCAACTGGATGGGTCGCAGATCACATTGGAAGGTACGAATCTCTGCAGCAAATATTTCAAAATGGACAAGTCCAATTAAAGCTAACAAGCACAGATTCAACATGCTCCTCTTAATATCTACTCTGACCAGCGTCGCTAGCTTGTGTTTTATCTGGGCTACGACGTTGCCGACTCTAATTGTTTTTTCTCTTTTGTTTGGGTTTTCGTCGGGCGGCATTGTGCCTCTTGGTTCTGCTGCCGTGGCGCAGACAACATCAGACATGGGTCACATTGGGCTGCGCATCGGGACCATGATGGCCATTTGTTCGATGGGCGTTCTTGCCGGTGGTCCAGTTTCGGGTGCTATCAGAGATTCCACGCATGATTGGGTTAGAGTCTTTATTTTTTGCGCGGCTGTCGTCATGACGGGCACCACCATACTTTTTGCTGTCAGAATGGTGTCTAGAAAGCGCCTTGTATTCTAGATGGCGGATACCATGAGCTAGGTCGCAACACGCTGGAGCTGTTTGTTAGTGTACATTTTGAAGGAGGAGCACGGCATGACACGACAAGCTATGAATTTAATGCATCAATGATTAATATGCAAAGTATAGATGCAACTGTGATTATGTCTCAGATGTAGACAATGCCACGCTGCCGCGCTATGCTGAAGCTTGACTGTCGTACTTTAGGTGAGGATAACCTGTTGCTGGCCGCATGCTTCCCGACCAATGAATGGACGTGGTTTAACGCCTGCGACTGCCGATCTTGGCAATGGGCCATGTGGTGAGTAGTTGTAAAGCTTAAATTTTCTTCTCCCTTTTCGGTGGGGTTTCCTGTTCCGATGCACATTTTAAACTCTGATGCAACCCTGCGACGCTGCTCGCCCAGGGCCACGTTCACGATGTTGCATCGCTGCCAAGCGTAGATAACGAAAGCACGGGGATGGACCAGCTGCTCTTCTGCTGGATTGGGATGGCAGATTGCAACATTCTCCTCTTTTTGGAAATAGAAGATCCGGTAAAGGAGGTCATAGCGGGTGCGACTTCTTTTGCAAGGAACGGTGTCTTTGACGTATCTTCTCACATGGACATCTCAGAGCCCGTAAATGACTCGATGAGAGGGTTGCAGTCGGTGCGAATAGTAATGAGAGTGATTCACAAGTCAATTTATTCTTCTAGTCTTGATGTGCTATTCTGTACTCGAGGTATAATAAAAAGTTCCGCAATTTAACAAAAGAAAGAAAAGCAAAGCGGAATAGTTGATGCAGAATAATTTTTCCCAGCCATGAAACGCCTCGTGTATAGTATATATCATTTAAACCAGCCTAAAAACAAAAGAAATACGCAATGTAAGAAATGCGCAACCTAAGAAATGCAACCAACGATAAGCCGTTATTCAAGTACCCAAAAAAGCAAACAAAGCAACAAGCAACATCAATTCATGCGATGAGTAGGGAAAATTTTATTCCTTCTTCTTGCGCGCTCGCTTGGCGTCTTCGGCCGTGTACTCTTGCGCAAAGTTGGCGTCCTCCAGACACTCGGACACGACGGGGTTGATGAACATGTGTTTCTCGAGGCCGCCGCGGAACAGCAGCTTCATCATCGTGACGCGGAAATACAACGACCAGCTGTCCACCTTGGCCGCGCGGTTGTGCACGCGCAGTTTATAGCGGTAGCCGTATTCCGCACGCCCGTCTTCGGTGCGCTGCGCCGCGGGGACACGCTCGTCTTTCTCGGGCATGTACAGAGCCGTCGAGTAGTACGGGCCGACGCCGCGCTCCAGGGACGTGACGACGCTGACGAGGGCTTCGCGGAGATCGCGGCGCGAGCGGCGCGAGACGGACTTGGCGCTGAGCTTGGCGAGCTCGGCGATGCGGCCGACGAGGCGCTGCGGGTCGTACTGCAGCTGGAAGGGCTTGCCGGTTTCCGACTCGTGCGCCTTGGAGGACTCGTAGATGAGGGCGACGCACATGGCGGCGTGCGACTGCACCTCGACGTCGCCGCTGTCGAGCTGGTCGGTGAAGGCGTCAATGGCGGCGTCGGCGAAGTCGGCGTAGTCGTCGACGTGCGCGGCGACGAAGCCCCAGGAGAGGAGCGCCGCGGCCACGACGGCCGCGTTGTCGTGGGCTTCGACGCTGTCGCCGTCGCTCTGCACGATATCCACCAGATATTCCATGGTCTCGAGGGCAGCCTCCTCGACGCCGCCGCCGTAGAGCACGCTCATGGCGAGCGCGTAGAGCGCCCAGACGCGGCAGGCATCGTCGTCGTCGTCGAGCAGGATCTGTTTCAAGGCTCGCGCAGCAGATTCATAAATCTCCATCTCTTCCACGGTACCGAGCGTGATGCAGTACGCCTGCAAGCTGAGCAGCCGCTCGCGGGGCGAGTCGCCGCGGTTTGCCCCCTTCAGAAAGGCGTCCGTCAGCGACAGTGCCGCGCTGTCCAGCCACAGGTGCGTGTCTTCCGAGTAGCGGGTGCGCATGAAGCGGATAAAGGCCTCGAGGTACTGCTCGCGGAGCTCCGTGTTGTTGTGCTTGCGGTCCTGGATGGCCTGCAAGAGGGCGTCGGTGTCGAGGGCGGGACCGGCGGCGCCGTCTTCGGCGGGCGTCTCGAGCGAGTCGGCCGAGTGGATGCTCGACATCATATCGTCGAGGTCAAAGTCGCTGCCATCGGAGTCGCTGTCCGAGGCGGGCCGGCTGTGGGTGGTCGAGTGCGTGGGCGACGTCAGCAGCGAGGCCATGGGGGAGCCGGTGCCCTGGGGCGTGACGGCGCCCGAGGCGCGGCCCGACTTGACGGCTTTGCGGGAGACGGTCTTGTTGCCCTTGAGGGCCTTGACTCTGGCGTGGTTCATGATGGCGGGTGTGGTGGTGGTTCTGCAAGCTTAGGAGCTGCGAGGTGCGAGGGTGTCGCTGGTGGTGCTGTTTGCTCTCGGCGTGTGTTTGTTCGTTCACAGTTCAGGATATCGCGGAACTCGGTCCGGGTTTTTGTTCTGAACTTCGGGGAAGGTAGCGGCGCGAGCTGAGCGATGACGTCGCTGAAGCCTGTTTTCGTGTATCGTTGCTTTTTCCAGATTGTGGGGATCTTGGGGCGCTATCTGTCTGAGCTGGTGTACGGCGAGGATATCGTAGGTGCGCGGCACATGTGGACTGATGTGTTTGGGGAGCGGAAGGGGGACTGGTGGCCGTAGCTATGAAATGCTTGTTTAGAAGAGCTGACAGAGGCAGAGAGCAGGACGACGGGTATGGAGAGGATATAAAGAGCAGGAGCACGAGAATAAATCGCCCTGGTCAAATGCCCAAAATGCTAAATGGCGTGTGGCGTGTGGCGTGTGGGTAGGGCAGGCCATGACGCTGGGCCGGTTTTAGCAGGTGAGCTGCCCCGTTAGCGGCGGGTTAGCGCTGGACCAGTGGCGGATGGGACATTTACAGTGCATTTGTCAACCGGGGCACTCTGACAGGCCTGCTGAAGGGAGACTGCGGGGTACATGTTCCAAGTACTTTACGTGTCACAGCTTTCAGCTTTGCATGTCGGAGATGATAACGTCAATACTTGATTGATATGCCCGAATAGAAACACCTCTAGCCTGACCGCATTTTAATAAACGCCGCATATCCGTCGAAACAGCTACATGTACATACTTCCCAGCTGCCCTCTTGTTTCACCCCGCTACATCCGATTTGGCCCAGCGGCCCTCCCCCCACCTGTCCATCCCGCTACCCGCCGCCCATCCCAGCCGCATCCTTGCTGGCCAGCCAGTCGCTGTGCCATGTGCTTGGTCATTTGCCCATGTCCATGTGCGTGCCTTCCGAGTTCAAGTCTCAAACGGCAGTAGACTGGGTTCTTTCAAAACTCTCTAGTCTCGTTCGGGGAGGAGCTGCCTAAGACGAAGCAAGTCATCCGATGCCCCGCGCGGAGACGATAAAACCACAAGCCAGATTCGACGGCACTCGCGGGGGGAAGTTTCCTCTTGCTGCCCAACTTGCATTTTGCCATCATGGCTTATGCAGGCCAGACTTACGGTGTAGCCTGGAATGGGTGTGCGGCTCATGCACCGTCCAGGCACAGTGTCTCATTGTGTGCTGCGCAGGTGGCTGGCTAGTGCACGCCACAGGTTGCCTTGCGAAAAGTGATCTACCATACCAGGCAGCGTAAAAGGCGATGAAGCGTTGCCACCTGACTATGCGCCGCGGCTTCGACTGTTACTAAACTTGCACGATTCTTGGCATCTGACACTGTCTTGTCTGACACGCAGTGTTGCGTCTATTTGGGCTGTTCTACAACGATTGCATATATAGCCCGTCACAAACGGATTGATCGTAAAACCGGTGTAACTCGTTTAGATTTTAACACTAATATAGACTATCAGTAGCAAGAAGCCCGCCCGCTAGGGCAGCACTGGCGGAAAGCCTCTGTAGTTGAAGGACGACCGGACAGTTCGCACTATGTCGACACAAGAAATTACATGTCAGCTTAATACCGTTCCTTGTCATTTTCCAACGACGGAAACGAAATACATGAAGGGACCCGGTGGGGGAAACTCACAGCACCGTTTACCAGCGAACCGCAGCAACCGCTCGTACCACTGCCATCATAATTACCGTTTGCGGTGTTGCAGACGCAGGTGCTAAAATATTGTTAGGTCGTCGGTCTGTCTCACATCGAACCGCTTCATTTTCTTCTGTGTAGATGTATATTGGTTCAGTTCGGGTCAACATACATGGCAGACACGCTTCACATCAGTTAGCACATGAATAGACTTGGTTCAGGTAGGGGATAAAATCCGTGGAGAACTTACCTAGTAGCGGCAAAGAGGATAATAGAGGCGACGGTAAAACGCATGATGAAAACCTGTCGAGATGATCGGAGCCGATGTTCAAAGGTAGCAGGGCTCGTTGTGTTGAAGTAATAGTATGGTGCCAAGTGGCAGCAGCCCGACCGAGAGCAGGTCAACGTCTTTATATACCGATTCTACCTGACAAGTATATCTGATCTTACCTGCATTGTTAGTTTTACATTTGCCCTGTTTTACTCATTATTTTGATTTGTTGCGACGAGGCCGATGCAGCTGGCAAAGGCTCGGAGCCTGTCAGCCTTGTTACTAACACGCGAAGACTCGGTACTCAATCCTTTGACGGATAAACGAACAGTTTCCCCACCGGAAATGGAGACTCAGATCCGGCTTAAGGATCTAGCTCATGGTAATTGCGTTGCGTGGCTGCCAATCATGTATGTTCGGTGCGTGCTCGTCCGGCCGAGGTGCGCGCCGGTAGTGACAAGCCACCATCGCCATAGCCGACACGAGCATGCGAGTTTCATTTTCTGGCCGATGCACAATTTCTGTGTATTTTGATATTTCAAACGCCGAAATATATATATATATATGTTAAAATATTTTTTTTTTAACCTCACTGCTCGCTTTTTAGCTTGCCCCAAGCTTTATCATCCATCCGCACGGCATCGAGTGTCTAGACTGTGGATGTCCTACGCGAGGCTCTCCATGTGTCGCATGAGCTAAATTTCAGCTGCTTCTCTATATATAATTGCAGATTTTTGTTTTTAATTATCCGTAGTACTCACTTACTCATTTGGTCAGAATACCGTGACGTTGCCCATTCTTATACATGGTCGCATAAATGCATGGGGTTGCGAGAGCACTCTTGCGCTATTTACCGCGCGCGTCTATCGGTGCTGTTTTCGTACATGTTGGACAAAGATGATATATAGCGATAAAGAAGGAAACCCGCGAAGAAATGTTGTTGTTTGTGGCTCTCAAGCCACGAGGCCCTACGTCACGGGGTGATGAGTAACCCGCTGATCAACCACAACAGACACCTCATAATAAATACACAGCCCATCTTATTCTTGCGCTCAATTCTGGCCAGCCTCGTTTCTACAGCCTTTTCTGTGTGGCTCAAAGGAGATTTTTACTACCCCTAAGATGACGGACAAGATCTCATTCCAAGGTCAGACCCGAACACAGCCGTGTCAGTGTGATGAGATAAATTATTCACTAATGGAGATAGACTACCTGGAGATATCAAACTTGGCTTTTCGTTGGTCCGAAAGCTACGATACGAAAGATTGGGATCTTTTGCGAACATGTCTCGCGCCGATTTCACGTCTCGACTTTCGCAGCCTGCAGGGTGAGCTGCATGATAATCTCTCCACTGAAGATTATGTCGCTCTGCTCGAGAAGACGATCGGTGATACGCGACTGCAGACGCAACACTTGATGGGCGCAACAAAGTGGACGTATTTGGAAGAAGGATCAGTCGAGGTGGTGCATCAAATGCGCGTGGCTCATCAGCGCTACACAGACAAGACCTTGACCGAGGTTGCAAATAAAGGCCATGCACATGGGTTCGTATACCATACTTACAGGAAATTGAATGGGGAATGGAAGCTCGAGGGCGTGCGCCCGAAGCTGCAATGGACCGAGTACGATTTATTCGGGACGCTCAGCCCACCAGACGAAAACACATCCACCGCCTGAGTTGTCGTATAGCAAAAACCAAAATACAATCGAAGTTGCGAAAGAATGACGCAGTGTATATGAACAAAAATATTACGCTTAAATCCCTAATTAGAGCAGACAATATCTAAGGCTTCTGTAAAGCGTCCTAGTTCTTATAGTACTCCACTGTACTGTACGCCAGCCTGCCGATAAACTCGTCTGTTGTATCGCCCTGTTTTACGATATGCTTCTTGAATTTTTCCTTTTCTTCGGCATCTATGACGTTAAAGATGCCAAAATCGAGAAGCTTTTCGCACCTTCGAAGGTGCGCATTGTGGCTAGAGTATATTTACACGCGTGGCGTCCGCCTGGCGATGTGCACCTATCATCAGTTCTGCCACCGAGGTCGGGCAGCCTCGCGCTATAAGAGCAAAGGGCTATTCGCCCGCCGTGCCAGGCCCATGCACATTATCCTAAATTTTGCGAGGCGTTAAATTCTTTAACGCTTTAATCCTTTAATCGTCTATTTTAAAAAAAAAAATCGAAAAGAGTGCGAAAGATAACAACCCTTTGAGCATCGGCCGGGCGTATCAGCCTCGAGGCCAGGTCTGCGGCCGTCACCGTGCAGTGGCTCGCACAGTGATGCAGAACAGCCTGCACAGTGCCGCGAAATGCATTATGCGTTGATAGCGCCACTGTGGTTCTTGTCAAGTACGGAGTACAGATACCTCAGCCTGTTGGGTACGAATGGAAATGCCCTTTCAGAAGAAAGCGTGTGAACAATGCAGCATGAATGCGGCACTGCAATACACTGCCTGCTCGATTATGGCGTAGAGGAGCGATCATGCGTATTAGTGATTTATTTCTCAAGAATTAATTTCCTTTTGATGCAATCACGGCTGGTTATTCGCAAAGCACCACCAGGGTGGCTTATCTCTCCAGGTACTTGTTCAAGTGCCGACTCCGTCATTGTGGTGCGCCATACTGTACGTGAATGACAGGCTGCACTGTGGTTTTGCAGGCTGCGCTGTGGTTTTACAGGCTGCACTGCAGTTCTCACAGCCTGCAGCAGTGCGTTGTACAGTGCGTGTTTGAACCCCGCGCTAGCGGCGGGGCTGCTGCGGCTGCCTAGACTGGCCTTGTGACACTGTGCGTACGTGGAGCCGTGAAACTGGAGATATTCACCATCGGCAGCTTCCCTCCTGCCCCACTTCAACTTCACTCATCACCCCTCTGTCACTCTTGCTTTCTCTCGCTGCATCGTGCAAAAAACTTCTTCTTTGGATTTAAATTTTAGGCGAGGCTCTTCTTCAACAGTCCTCTGATCCCGCTTGAAAGGCAGTTTGTCTGCCGCACAACACTTTCCGCCGCTGCCGTCGCTAGCGGACCATCCAACCCAACCCAACTAACTTCACGCCTATCGATCGCCGAAGCGCCGAGCATCAGACATCTTCTGTATTCTCTTTTTCGCTGCAGCAGACCAAAAAAATCACCAAAGATCACAAAGTGCTGGAAATCTTGCATACTTCCAAATCATGCCTGAGAATCTGGCTGCAGGCGAGGGTATGTCTCCCAGTCTCCCCTCTGTTGGGCCACATGTCGCTTACACAATCAAAGTCCTCGTCACCCTCTCGTGCCTCGCACCCACGGCCGTGACGTTCCCGCAACGACGACTTCTCCTGTCGAATCAGAAAAGCTTCATCTCCATCGGCCGTGCATCGAAGCGAAGCTCCACGCTGGAAGCTCGAATGTATAATGCCTGGATCGATGCTCCTGTTATGTCACGAGAGCACGCGGAGCTGAAACTCGACTCTCAAAGCCAGGTTCGTGTCCCTCTTTCTCCTCTATTTTCTCATGCATTTTTTCTAATTTATATCTCCTAGACTGTATTCATCCGAGATGTCGGTTCCTTGCACGGAACATATCACAACGACACCAAGCTACGAGAGGGTCAGTCTCAGGCTCTGAGTGACGGCGACCTCTTAAAATTCGGCATCTCTATCGATCGCGGTCGCGAGAATTTTCCCCAGTGCACCATGAAAGTGGCTTTAGACTTTGGTCCGCCTGCTGACCAAACGGAATTCAAGGCCATGTCAGCACATTTCGCCAAACAAGGAGTCTACCTGCTAATGGACCACAGCGTACCCCTTGCCCAGCCCACTGTCTTTCAAGTCCCCGACGAAAGTGATTCGGATGACATGGATGACATGGACGAAACGGAGAACATGGACGATTTGGCGGAGATGAGTAGCCCGGCTGCTTTTAGCAGCATTGCTGATGACGATGAAGAGATTCAGACAACTGCCGCCGTTCTTACCGAGAGTGGACTTGACCTTGAATTCCATGGCTTCGACACCTCGGATCCCATTGATCTCACCTCCGAGCCGGATCTCGTTGCTGAGGATAACATTCCAAGTTCCAGCAGCGCTATTTCCTTTGACTCGGATCTGCCTGCTCACAACGCTGAGCTCACCGCCGATACTATTGACATTGATGATATGGATCCTGGGACTCTGCGCGGCGTATCGGTCGCGTTGCCCAACGACGGCTTCGCGCCGGTGGCACAGTCTACGCATATCACCGTCGATATCGCTGATGATGAGATACCAGGCATGGGCGGGCCTCTCTCCGAGGATCAGAATCTTCCTCCCCTCACCGAAATTCCGCCCTCCATAATGCGGGCAAGGGAGCTTGGTGAAATATCCGGAAAGCCGGAATACTTCATCGCAAGAGAGCAGAATAGGCTGCTTGTTAAGAATCGGCCTGCATCGCAACTACCTGAGGCTCCGCCAGTTGTTGAATTCTACAAAACCGACATTCATGCCTCCACCGTTCCGTTTTTTGAGTTCCACAACGAAGAGGTCCATGTCCCCACAGTCCCGGTTGATATGAGTTCCCCCGACAGCTCCAAGAAGCGGAAGGCTGATCAAATGTCCGAATCCACCTCGCTCCAGCCTCCAAGCGCGACCTTGGCCAACGATTCTGTTGAACAGCCGCTCCAGCAAGTCGCTTCGCCTAATGCCGAGCAAAGTCCCACGTATAAACGTGTCAAGACGGCGGCTGAGTATGTTGGCCTTATGGCCATTGGGGGTGCTGCTGTTATGACAGCGTTAATCGCGAGCGCACCCAGCTTTTAATCGTTTGCTTTGGTGGTTTCGTTTTCTCGGCGAGGAATATTCTGCGAGTCTGGTTTTTGCTTTTGTTGATGGAATTGTGAAGCTCATTTTGCTGTGAGAACTTGCAGCGGTGGTTTCTTTTTTACAAGCCTTTTGCTACACTCCGGCTTTTTCCTGTTTGGTTCTTATGAGGCGTTTGGGATTTATGATGATTTTAGTTCTAAGGAATGCTTACGATTATATTTAACTAAATATATCTCAATTATACCCATATATAAATCACATGCAATTTAATGCCATGCTGAGCATTACGTCGGACTAAAGAAAACTAAACTCATCTGTCATAATAGGGTAGCGCAACGGTTGCGCGATGGTGATGTCAACCAAGAGTGGGGCGCAGCATGTCGTGCCAGGCACCAGCTCTGGCCCAAGTGCTGGCTCGGGCAGAGAGCATCCTGCCCTCCACAAACAACAACCTGTCTTTCGCCCATCAGTCAGGACACATTTCCATCTCTCGCCGCCGTCCGCGTCTCGTGAAGCTCGTCATGACACGCGTGTCGGTCTACTCTGCGGCCTTGGTCGCCTTTGTGGCTTGTACGTACATGCCCGGCCCGCCCGTTTGACAGGCCGCTCCACCACGATCGCACCCCATTACCGCAGACCACCGCCAAAGGAAGAAGCACGAGGGCTCCCTTTGCGCGCTGCTGCATTAGCATCCTAGAAAAAACGAGAGAGAAGGAAAGCTGACAATGTGATGACAGCCGCGGCCATGCTTGCAGCGTCCATCGCCATGCCCAACTGGGTCGACTACGCCGTCACGACCGCCAAGGGCGACACCATCCGCAAGACCATCGGCCTACACCGGAGCTGCTCGACGCTCGACGGCTCCCACTGCACACCGTACCCGACAAAGAGCCTGTGCGACTCGGAGTCGCGGTACTTCTGCACCATGTGGCGCACCACCGGCTGGCTGGCCTCGTTTGCGGTCGTGCTTGGTCTCGCAGGCTTCGTGTCGTTTGGCGTGACGCTCGGCGGTGGGAAATTCAAGCGCGAGAGCGGCTGGCCGTTTGTCTCGGGGTTGATTGCGCTGTTTGCGGCGATTGAGCTGGTGATTATATCTATTGTGGTAAGCAGGATCCCCTGACGCTGAGGCTGGAGAGTATGGGGAGAAGAAGAGGGAAAGCTAATATGAGGCGCGCAGGCATATCTGTTCGATCATGACGATCAGTTTATTATTCCGGGATGGCAGCTGGGTGTCTCGTGGTATCTGGCGCTGTTTAGTGCGGTGCTGGGCATCGCGACTGTTATTGGCCTGGTGCTGAGCGCGTACTTGCTGCCCCCGGAGGACGGCTACGAGTTCTTGGATGAACCTACAGAAGCGTAGCCTTGTGGAAATTCCGCTTCAACGAATTCTATTTAATAATTGTGTACGTATTTGAGGAGTTTGGGCAAGCGTTGGTAACGCATCTTTCGATATAATTGGCACAGGAGAGCATCATAATAGTTTTCTGAATTAGTGGCAGTCTTAACATAGCTGCTTTTGCTATCGAAATCCAATATATAATACTTATGATAATCATTTTTAACACAACCTTGCATGTATTTCCATGTACTTGCCGCTCTGCCGGCGGGGGATGCACGCCACACCTTCCCCGCGACCGGCCACTTCCGACGTTTTCTCCACCGTTGAATTTCACTAATAAAACCCCAACTCTTACACCACAGCCTGCCCGCATCTCAACTCACAAAAACAAACCCTTTCACCTTTACAACCATACCGTTTTAGACAAGGAATTAAGACATCATACAGAAACCTGTCACGATGAATACCACAGCCACCCCGGGCGGCCTCTCGGCGGAGCAGCTCGCCCAGTTTAACAGCGACGGCTACCTCATCATCCCCGCCGCGCTCACCCCGGCCACCGTCGCCGGCCTGCTCGCCGAGACGCACAAGATGCTTGCCGAGTTTCCCATCGAGAACCACCCGTTGACGCGCTTCACGACGGGCGACAGCACGGACGTGGCGCACGTCGGCGACGACTACTTTCTGGAATCCGGCGACAAGGTGCGCTTCTTCTTTGAAGAGGACGCCTTTGATGCCGCGGGCACGCTGGTCAAGCCCAAGGAAAAGGCCATCAACAAGATTGGGCACTACCTGCACGGGCTGAGCCCCCCGTTTGCCGCGCTCATTGACGAGAAGGCGATTCGTCGGGCGGCTGAGGCAGAGCCTGCGGCGGCCGGATCGGTGGTGAGTCCCGCCGCCGTGGCCAGGAGCATCGGGTTTCGGGACCCGCGCTGCCTGCAGAGCATGGTCATCTGCAAGCAGCCCGAGATTGGCGGCGCCGTGCCTCCCCACCAGGACTCGACCTTCCTCTACACGAACCGCCCTTCCGCCATCGGCTTCTGGTACGCGCTCGAGGACGCGACGCTGGAAAACGGCTGCCTGAGCTTTTTGCCGGGCTCGCACCGCTGGGCGCCCGTCGACCGACGCCTGGTGCGGAAAGCCGGGAATGCGGGCACGGAGATGGTGGACAATGACGGGCCGCGCTTCCCCAATGAGACGGAGTATGATGGGGCGGGGGCGCCGGAGGGGGGTGCGCGAGACGAGCTGTATGTGGCGGGCGAGGTCAAGGCGGGCGATTTGGTGCTGATTCATGGGAATCTACTGCACAAAAGTGAGAGAAACACGAGTCAAAAGGGCAGAATCATTTATACGTTTCATGTAATTGAGGGTGAGGATCGGGAGTATGATGCGAGAAACTGGCTGCAGCCGCCCAAGGAAGGCTTCACCAAGCTGTGTGTTTGATATCTAACATCTCGCGATACATAGCCAATGAAATTGATGAATACGAAGAAAAAGTTCAAGTCTTGAGGGTATATGGAGTTCTATCGGTACCTGTTATGGAATGAACCACGTGTATCCTGTCGGTCTATATGCCAAGTCTAACCGTCGCTGAAAAAAAGCCACACCATATACAATTCTAAGAAGCAAAAAAAAAGAACAAATCACAAATCCAACTTTTCCTTGCCCGTACATGATATTGATGCAGAAAACCCTATATCCTTTTTGTCTATGCCGAAAAAAGAAACCTATTTTGCCGTCTTTTCTCCCTTGGTCGACGACACTGCCGCTTCATCATCCGAGTCCTCATCATCCGAGTCATCGTCCGACGAAGACGACGAGCTGCTCGACGAGTCATCCTCATCGTCCATGTTCTCGTCCTCGTCGGCCTCGTCCTCGTCGCTGCTGTCGTCGTCGCTACCGCTGCTGCTGGTGTCGGAGCCGCTGTCCTCCTCATCTGAGTCATCGTCGTCGCTGTCGTCGCTGCTCTCGTCGCTGCTGCTGGTGTCGCTGTCGTCGACGTTGGTGCGCAGCTTGCGGCGACGCTTGCCCGAGATGCCATTCGTCTTGACGTCGGCCGCGGTCGCGTTCGCAGCAGCAGTCACCGCAGCAGGCCGGGCGGGCTTGCTAGTAGCCCTGATGCTGGTGCTGGCATCGTCCGTCTCGTCGCCGTCGGACAGCGTCGCAATGACCATTTCGGCACGCATGCGCTTGACGAGGCGGCGGATGATGACGTCGGCGTCCTGCGCCGTGGTGACGTAGTCCACCTCGGCAAAGGTGCGCTTCTTCTGGGCGGCCTGCTGCTGCGCCTCCAGGAAGCCGGCAATGGCGGCCTCGTAAATCTCCTGCTTGCCCTCGGGGTCGGCGGTGCCCGCGGGGAAGCCGGCGGCGCCGCGGTCCGTGTTGTCCTTGAGGCGGATGGCCAGCGCCGTCTCTCGTAGTCTCATCCTGACGGCGCCCTTGATGTCATCAATGTAGTCGTAAAAGGAGCCGACGTCGGCGGGCGGGATGCCGCTGTCAAAGACGGCGCGGATGAGCGTCGACTGGTGGTTCTTGTTGAACTTCCAGCTGTCGCGCGACGACACCCAGAGCCTCAGGTACTCGAGGGCGGGCTTGGTGTCGGCCGTCGGCTGCTGCTGCTTCGCCTTCTTCGACTTTTTGGGAGTGGTGGCCGGGCTCTGCTTGTTGTTTGCGTCGCTCTTGTTTGTCTTGGGTAGGGGTTTCGCGGGCGTCTTTCGAGCCGTGGTCGAGCCTGGGGCGGCAGTCTTGTTGGTGGGCGTGTCGGCGAAGGCGACGGACTTCTTCCGTTTGAGCTGAGGCGTGGCATCTCCTGTTGATGATCGGTCCAAGTCTCTGCGAGGCTTTTTCGCGGAAAGGGGAGAGGAATTATAATCTGACGCAGCACTGGCCGCGTGCAGTTTTCTCTTGCCCTGCTGGGCACGGTCTGGCTGCCCAACGCTGCCCGGGGACCCATTTGCGGCCTCGTCTGCCTGCGAGTGCTTGAGCTTGAGGCCCAATTTCTTCCAGGCCGGCGTGGTCGCGGCGGTATCTGTTGAGCCGCTCATCTTGAGCCTCGTTTTTCCAAAATTTTCCTGGTGTTTTGGTGGTTTTTCGTCGTCGAGTAAAGGGAGAGCGTCGCCTGCTCTTTGGGTCGCAATGCTTTTTTTTCTGGATCGCCCGTCGCACTAACAGCGCTGTCAGATTGGGCAGCGGCAGTCGCAGAAGGATTGGTCTGTTCAACGTAGGAGGCACAGATCAAACGCAATATCAGCCGATAACTGCAACGTCGAAGAAAATTAATGCACGATGGCTGGCTTGTGATGGCTGTCGCAGGAACCGTCCCTCGAAAAAAGCTGCCAGCTCGTCTCCAGTAAAAACGCTGCCCTTCTAGAACCCTGCAAGCCGCTAACAAATCGCCGCCAGTCGCTGCCAGTTGCTTGGGCGCTGCAGGCCAAACAAAAGTTGTTGCCTCAGGACCAAACTCCATCGCTCTCAGGCAACAACCGCCAGCGCCAGCAGAAGCTCCATCATTGCGTTGCGGATTCTAGGCAAGCTTGTGCTAACGCGTCCATTGAGCTTCATCACTTGCGATCGGCCAACGCAACACCGCACCAGCAACCTCCATCCGATCATCGTCGTCGATTCAAACCTCGCACTGCATTTCACAAACACATACTGTCGACATTGCCCAGCTTAGGGCCTGCAATCCGCCACAATGTCTGGTATGTTGCCAGCGAAGCTATGCTCGTCTGAGCTGCCCTGCCTTGTCCAGATGCTGACCTACCTCCTCTAGCCAGCGCATACGACAGACACATTACCATTTTCGCCGACAATGGTCGTCTCTACCAAGTCGGTACGTTGAAACGACCCCACGCGATGCGACACGCCGTCGTCCCGAGTCGACCAGCCCCCGATGACACTCCGAGCTAACCTCTGATGCAGAGTACGCCTTCAAGGCCATCACAGCCGCAAACATCATGTCTGTAGGCATCCGCGGAAAGGACTGCGCCGTGGTCCTGTCGCAGAAGAAGGTTCCCGTATGTCTAGGCACTGCCTTGCGAAACCAAACACAGCTGACAACATGCGCAGGACAAGCTGATTGACCCTGCCTCTGTCTCCCACATCTTCAAAATCTCTCCTTCGGTCGGCTGCGTGATTACCGGATCCATCGCCGATGCCAGAGCCTTTGCGCAAAGAGCGCAGGGTGAGGCTGCCGAGTTCCGATACAAGTACGGCTACGAGATGCCTGCTGATGCCCTCGCCAAGCGCCTGGCCAACATCAGCCAGGTCTATACGCAAAGAGTATGCTCCCTACGGCTATAAGTAGCCTTCTAGAATCATACTAACCGCAACACAGGCTTATATGAGACCCTACGGTGTCGCCACCACCATCATCTCGCTCGACTCCGAGTACGGCCCTCAGCTGTTCAAGTGCGACCCCGCGGGATACTATATCGGATACAAGGGCACCGCCGCCGGCCCCAAGCAGCAGGAGGCCCTGAACCACCTCGAGAAGAAGCTGCGCAACAAGGAGTGCGCCGAGGGCAACTGGGAGGAGGTTGTCGAGATGGCTATTACGACTCTGGGCACGGTGCTGAGCATGGACTTCAAGAAGGGCGAGATTGAGATTGGCATCGTGGGCGGCCCCCGTGCTGATGGCAAGGAGGGCACGGATCCCGGTTTCCGTATGCTTACCGAGGATGAGATTGACGACCGTTTACAGGCTATTGCCGAGAAGGACTAAAACTTCTCTCCGTCGAGGCAGCACGGCCTTTGTTTTACTAGCCATAGAGCTTGTGTAATACAATGCAATGAAATATGAAAAGCCATATAAGCTCTGTTTCCCATGATGCTCGTTCTCGTAAACAACATTGCACGTTTTCGCTATCGTTGTAATGAGCTGGCTTTCGGCTCCTTCGGACCATTCTGCCTGCGTCCGATCATATTGCCAGAACCACAGTCTGCTTCTTGACATGTTCTGGTGTTACAAAGTTTGCCCAGGAAAAAATGACCACACAAGACGAAGTCGGTGTACGGGCCTCTGTCAAGTTGTTCTTTTTTTAATCTGTCTAATCTCACAAACCATATCTTTTTCTACATAATGAAGCGCAATCCGTGCTGTCCATCCCAAAATCCCTTACTCCAATCTCAATCTGCACTAGGTCATCAGACCACTATTCCAAGACAGCACGGAGTTCCTGGATCTGCTGCAGCACGGCCGATCGACTAGTACCGCCCTTGGCCGATTTCGCCTCAACACTCGACTCGTATTCAAACGCCTTCACAATGTCCGCCGTGAATCGTGCATCAATGGCTTGCAGTTGCTCCAGGGTCAGCTTGTCCATTGAGGTTTCTGTATTTTCTGACAACGCAACAACGCGTCCAGAAATGTGATGAGCCTCTCGGAAAGGGCATCCGTTTCGCACGAGCCACTCCGCGACATCAGTGGCAAGCATTGTCTTGTCTAGGGAGGCCAACATGCGCTCCGGTCGCGTTGTAATGGTGGCGATGACGCCGTTGGCGATGCCCAGACTATCTGAAACAGTTTGGACTGAATCCAGCATTGGCTCCCATCCCTCCTGAAGGTCCTTGTTGTAGCAAGTTGGCAAGCCTTTCACGCTCTATCGGGTATCTGTTAGTGGCTGCTCTGGATCACAAGGAAGCTGATATGTATTTGAACTCACCATCATCAGCCCAGCCATTTGACCAAAAGCACGGCCTGACTTGCCGCGCAAGAGTTCTAAGCTGTCGGCGTTCTTCTTATTCGGCATTAAACTGGATGTGGATTAGAATCTTGTGGGGCTGTCTGGGGGGCAAGATGGAGGCCACGAACCTGCTGCCGGTACTGTAGAGGTCTGCCAAACGAACGAACCCGAACTCAGAAGTAGAGTATAATATGAGATCTTCAGCCCACCTGCTGATATGACTCGTAAATATCGAGTTCCAGGTCAGGAACTCGATGATGAAGTCGCGGTCGCCTGAAGTGTTCATAGAGTTGAGAGTAATTCCGCTAAAACCAAGCTCCGCGGCGATTGCGTCTCGATCAATACCAAACACATTACCAGCCAATGCGCCACAACCAAGCGGGCTAAGGTTGACCCTTTCAAAGACCTGGCGCAATCGCTCAAGATCCTGCTTGAAGGAAGCAGCATGTGACATGATCCACTGACTCCAGCGAACTGGCTGGGCGCGTTGTAAGTGGGTGTAGCCGGGCATGAGGTAGTCGCTAGGGATATTGGTCAGTAAGAACCTTTGTCTAAATACAGTGTTAGGCTTACATTTCAGCCTCGGCACGTTTAGTGAGGACTTGAAGGAAAGCGACGAGTTGGCTGTCGATTTCACGGATGCGGTCACGAAGCCACATGCGCATATCACAAACAACCTGCTCGTTACGGCTGCGACCCGTGTGGAGCTTGCCAGCCGTGTCCTTTCCAATGACCTCTCCTAATCGACGCTCATTTGCAGTATGAATCTAATTCATTATGTTAGCCTTGGTAGGTCAAGTAGTGTGGGGCATCGTCGTACGTCTTCATCATTTGGCATGATAGCAAAGGTTCCTTGCTTCCATTCTTCCATTACTTTCAACAGACCAGACTCGATTGTCTTGAATTCATCTTCAGTGATGATGCCAACCTTTGAGTTTGCCCTAGCAAAAGCAATCGATCCAAGAATATCCTCTCTATAGAGAGCCTTATCGTATCCAATCGAGGCGTTGTACTTGTGCATGAGCGGATCAATTCCACCTGGCAATCGCAATGTCAGTATACTAGATCTGAAGCTTGCGTCTGGGGGCATTCGAACCTGTAAATCTGCCACCCCAGAGCATATTGGTTGCCGGGGCGTCCGTCTTCTTCTCAGCCATGTTGGAGTGTCTGCTCTCGGCGCTCGTCGCGATCGTTGCGTTTGTTAGTTCGTTGTGATTTCAAGCTCGATGGAACTGACGGGGCCAATTGACGGTAGAGCGCGGGGTTATGGCAATTGGCATTCGAACTGAGGGATGCAAGTCAATTTGAATGATTCACTTGCTTTAAAGGGTCGAGAGCGAGGGCGGGGCGGATGAAGCTCGAGAGCTGTATTCAGCACGTGACTGGTCGAGCTCAACGGCGACATCGGCGGTGTCAGTCACAAAGTTGTCACCAAGCTGCGTACTTTGTTGACCGCTGGCCCACTGCCGCAGGCTCCCCGGTCCCACCCAACTGAGATTATCAGTGTAGAGAGACCACTGCACCTCAGTAGGAGCTCAATCAATTAATTTTTTCTCCTTGAACGAGGCACCATATGGTCAGTGAGCTCTACAATAATTAAGTAAGCCAGAAGAAGAAGACGGTAAAGTGGCGCAGCGAACTTACAACGAACTCCTGTAGAGGCGTAAATGGCATGGCCAGCACTTGCCGTTGCCTCGTTGTGATTGGTCGTCCTCAACGTTCAGAGGCTGCCTGAACCCCCGCTTTATTCCCATTTGGGATGCGGCATCTAAGCCGCTTTGGGCCTTCAGGAGTGGGGCGCCGTATCGCTCCCTGACGCGGGAGAGGCTGCGCGCTGGCCAACGTCTCCCCATCCTTTTTCATCGACAAGCTGCATATCATTTGGCCGGCCGTCTCACGTTGTTTCTTTGTCGCTATCGGCGTGACCGCTCAATTCATTGCCGTCTTCTCCTCAGCCCGGCGAGGCAGCCAATCATCCAGCGCCGCGCGATCCCGCTCCGCCCCTTGGTCCCGTCGCTCCCGCCGCGCCGAGCGTGACGTTGTCCGAATCCTTGTCTCAGTTGCCCAGCCGTGCTCTTCAGTCACCAATCACCATCGATTCCGCGCCGCTTTTGGAAGCGTCCCCTTTCACAACCTCAGGGACCAAAGTCCATCTCAGCTGAAGCCTCCCTCTCCCTCCCCTTGTCCTCGTCACACGCCCCCAGCTCTTTTCCTAATCGCGTATCAAGAATCTCGATTATCCCCTTTTACATCACCTTTTCTGCACAGAAGCCGATTCTGGTCCCTGAAAATTCCTTGGTCCCACCTCAAGGGTCCTCTGCCACAATGGATGCCCTATCAGCCGAAGACAAGCCCCCCGTCTTCAATTATATCCTCAGCTTTTTACTGGTAGGCATTGCATGGGGCGGCACCACGCCTTTTATTCGCATTGCTGCCAAATCCCACAAACCACCTCATCACAAGATATTGGACGACCCTGCTGTCAAGGCCAGTTGGCTCCGCTCCAAACTCTATGGCGCCTTCTTCTCCGTCATCGATTTGCTGCGAAACCCACGATACGCAATTCCGCTGCTCGTGAATCTCACGGGCAGTGTCTGGTTTTTCTTGCTTATTGGCCAAGCCGGTACGTCATTTAGCTCTTTCCACTTGCTTCCCGAGACATGGGCTGCGCCTCGCCGTAACGGGAATAAAACGCTCCCGCATTTCGTCTGGCGATCAGGCACGCCACTAACTAATGTCTAATTATATGCTGACACAACTTCGATCCCTGCAGAGCTGAGTTTGACAGTGCCTATTGTGAACACAATGGCGTTTCTCTTCACCGTTCTCGGCGAATGGTTAGTCGAGGGCAAAGTCATTAGTCGAGGTAAGGCTCCAATCTAGACCCCTACAGAGTGCAGCTACCATGAACATATCGACCCTTTGCGCTAGGACCTGAAGTGCCGAAGTTTCACCATTCTATTTTAAGAGTATGAATTGATGCTAACTACTTTTAATGCAGACACTGGCGCCGGAATGTTGTTTTCGCTGGTTGGCATTGCACTTTGTGTCTACAGTAAAACTTAGACAGCCTTTTACTCGCATCTGTGTATATTGGAGAGTATTTCATTTTATATTTCTACAAGTCTGCCTCCTTTTGCTCTTTCCGCATGTAGAAGAAGTAATTTAATAATGCAATTTAACATGATATGTAACCCATGACTCCTGGCTATGCGGTTCGGGCGGTTGAGATCTCTTCCCACAATGCGCCCTCTTTACAACTAAACTAGGATCCGCTTGATTGTGACAGTGCTAATGCTGGTCTTAGGCTCAAGCATTAAACATCTTGTCAGCCACGTCGCCGGCCATGTTGCGGTGTATACTTGGGACCATCTCCCTGCCCAGTGCATTGCGGCCCGCCGCGATGGAGACTGGACAAGCCTGGCCTAGCCTTCTGTATGCAGACAGGGGAGGGAGTGCCTTCATCCGACCAGCCGGACCAAGGATGGTAAAGCATCTCTCTGGCACTTTCCTAATGAAGATGTGCGACTCAGACAGAGGCACAAGAAAGCAAAAAACCAGTTGCTAGCACCCCAATGCGAGTGTCAACCCCTCACTCTTCACCTCTTACCTTTCCTAACTCGGCTGATACCCCGCTCCAAACCAGAAGAGAAAAGCAGCCTGAGACATTTTAGCGGCTGTTAGTGCTCAGAAATTTAGGAGAAGACGAGATTTTTTGCATTTTCAACTCAGGCTAGTCCCAATTCTTGATGGCGCACTTTGAACTTGTTTGCCTGCAGGGCTGCTTCGATGCTCGTGTAGATGGTATCAGGTCCGCCCCGTGGATCCGGCTGCCTTGGCCGAACCCAATTTAGGAGCGGGTATGAAGCCAGTTAAGAATGTCGTAGAGACCGGGGTCTTCCACCGTCCAGCGGCCCAGACCCTGGTCATTTCTAAGCAGGTCCAGGTAGACAAACTCGTCTGTGATTTGCTGCACCTCCTGCGGGTAGTTAGCATACTGACGTAGGAGTCACATGCCATCATGTAGCAATTTTTTTGGTTGCATTTTGGGATTTTTAAATGACGCTCTTTAGTCAAACACGCGTACCTGTTGCAATTGGGCATCGCATGAACGCATGTGCAGCTCGTTGGATGGGTTCAAGCCACCGGCCGAGTCGGTTATTTGTTTTCGTGACATGATACATCTCTGCGCCGCCATCTGACGGAGATGGATCTTTTGAGCTTCATGTCGACGGGCGTAAGCATCGAGCAGAACACTATACGAAAAAGACGAGCTTTGGTTAGACCGAGGATACAAATGCAATCTTGCTCGAGCAAAGGGGACGCACTGTAAAAGTTCAAGCTTTTGTTGTTCCTGCTCGCTCTGACCGACCGGAAAGGTAATATCTGCAGAGCAATCAAGAATGAATTGTCCGTCTGTGGAGCATTGACGTAGCAATGTCCATGCTGGTGTGAAGAAATCGGCTTGCGAAGGCGCATCGATGTTGACAGAGGCGATGCAATGCTGCAAATTTCGAAAGTCGGCCAGGACTTCTGCGACTCGAGTAATGCGGTTTTCGTTGACTGTGGGAGGTGGCATGTTAGTAACAATACAATTGATTCCCATGGGAAGGGTATGAAAAGACTCACGGTCTCCCATGTCGAGATAGCCGTCATTCGGAATGGAGCAGATAATGTTGGGCCAATGTGCGCCAGCCAAGGCAGTAGGAGCGTATGCTTGATGGCTATTCATATGAATGGATTGAAGGGTATAAAGATGAGGATAAGGAAAGGCAAAACGACACCGCGAGGTGGTAAGCTCTTTATATATTTTTGGAAACAAGTCGAAGTCGCAATATTCCCAAAAGAGTTCTCGCAGATTATATGTAGCTGAAGTGGTAGGCTGGCGCCAGGGGAGGAGCTATAGCTGTACAACCTGCAAGCTGGAAGCTGGAAGGAGCTGCCCAATGTTGAAGAGTGAGACAAAATAAGGCCCGAAAAGCACAAATAGATGGGCCAATGTACACTGGTATTCACGATTCTGAGCAATGACAGAGCGAGGGGAGTCTGAAAGAGAGTACATGTGGCGCATCTGAGCTTGATAAAAGAGTTGCACATTCACAGAGGCACCGCTCCGCTTTACTAGGTCACAGAGCAAGGGCCCATTTGGGGGTGTCGACGCAAAGACAAGGCTTTGGTAACAGCATGGTGTGGCTCAGATTTGGAGGGTGTGTGCATATATTGGTAGTTGGTGGGACGGGGCTAGCAGAGCCGGGCAAGGCTTTGGTGGCGCCTTTTCGGCCGGAGCAAGAAGAATGACGTTCTACGAGTGGCTAGAGGCAGAAGCCTGAGCAAAAGGAGGTAATAGGTTAGTTGATCAAGAAGAGCTTGTCATTTGGTTAGGGCCACGCGCCCGGAAGTGCCAGTTCCACATGGCAGGGTGCGCAGTCAACAGTGCAGTAGTCTAGCAAGTGGGTGGATAGTTGGAGACAACGCTGCATGTCTGTACTGCGACACGGCTTTAGCTGCATTTGCGTTGTTCGGGAAAGGGAGCGATGCTCATTGGCTTGCTTTGTATTTGTGTCTCCTTTTTTAATTCTCCTTGATTCTTTTTCTTTGGTATTCATCTGGTGGGAAAGCCGGATCAGCAGTGAGTACCGATCCACTAACCCAGACAGTATGCCCATAGACGAGCGTGGCTCGGAGCACGGCGCCACTGCCATGCGGCGCCATCGGGTCCTCCGTCACCACAGCCCCTCGGTGTCACTACCCGCGATTTACGGGGTGGTTTGTTTCTTTGTTTCTCTCTGACCTCATTTCCTACTTTGTGGGGTTGTTCGCAAAATTCTACTCTCAACTGCTTTGTCGCTGCTTCTAGGGTTTGGCAACGGCATACTTGCAAAGCATCGTAACGGGCAATCTCTTTACAGCGAGAAACTGCACTAAAAAAACTTGGCGCTTTTTTTTTTTCACCCCCTGCTATGACTGGTTATGCGCCCAGCTTCGTGACGAAGATTTTCGTATTACATGGAAGGGTCCGTCTTACAGAAGACCTCTTCATGAAAGCCACAGGAGAAGTTGCAAGCTGGAGTATAACGGCTTCCCAATGACCATGTGTAAACAAGCGCACACAACGTATCAACATGGAGCTGGATGTGAGATTTGCCATTTTCAGCCTTGTGATGGCGCTCCTCGCAATGAGGCTGGGAGCCAGTAGTAGCGCCGGACTGGCTGCGACCAGGGAGGCTGCCACGGCGGGCAGATCCCTGACCAGCTGGACAGGGCTTTGGCAGGTCTGACCAGCCAAATACCAATCGGAGGGTGCAGCAGTGCCAAACGCTAAAAATGGGATTTGCGATCATGCAGCGTTCCCGCCACCAAGTAGGCACTGGCAGTGGAGGGCTCCAAGTGAAGAAAATTACTTTGAAAGTTCCCTCGGTTTTTTTCGGTGAATTCCCCCTTCGACTTGCGTAATCTGCCGGTATTCTCCCGCGGAAGATGGGCGAACACGAAGACTTTAAAATATCTTTGTTGTAAATGTGGAATGATTGGGTACCGGTCATTGAGTACTTTTAGCGAATAGATGAATCCCCGCGGACTTACACTACCCCCTTTGAAATACTGTTCGCGTGTGACTATCTATTCTAGAGTGCTCTAAAATACTAATTAAGATAAAATAATATTATAAAACTAAGAAAATAGAGAAATAAAGAAGATAAGGAAAATAAGAAAAATAAAGTAAATAAGAAGAATTAAAATAATAATAACTATTAAGTACTACGCTAACATTATTTCGGGGGGGAGAATGTACTTGTTGTGGCTTGCAGTCATGGGCTGTGACTGTCGGCATGCCCGGCTTTTGCACTCTCAAAACGCTTTGCAAACTGCAAGCTCGCAATACTTGGCTATTGTTTTATGTCCTTTCAGCTCTTAATTGTCGGCGTTTGGTATATTGTATTAGTGCTCAATCGCTTTGTTCTTTTCGCTGAAATCCGTTCCATGGTTCTGTGGCATGATTTTCGGTGAGCGCAGTTCAACAATGCAGGTGATGTAACACCAATATTCGGCGAACAGCCTTTTTGGCCGTGTAAATTGCAGCTGATTCACAGTTCATCCCATCCCGCCACGAAATGTGCTTCACCACATCAACGAGGCTGATGCACATCGTCAGCATGTTTATTAGTCTGTTGCTAATGCAAGTCAGCCTTTCGGTGATGTTATTTCAGCTTGCTGTTAAACTGCACTTCGGAGTGCACTGTTTTATTTAGTGTCCGAAAAGATAGACATCTGTCTCGCGCGGAACGGTGCCTGATAGGCCCCAGCCGTTCCTTCAAGTGTCCCACCGAGCACCGACTGCCGCACCGTGGCTTGGCCGGGGACAAGGTTTTTCGGTCCCCGAAAGCAGAGTTTGACCCCACGCATGTTTGGCGGTTTTTTCTCTCTCCCTCTTGTGGAATTTGCTTTTTTGGGACAAATGTCCGGCGTTAGGCTGCTCCTTGCTTTCTCGTTCTCGTTCAACTTGCTGAACCTGGCTTTCGGGTTTCCCTAGTTGGTCTAATTTCACCTTGCCTATGAGTCGTCCTTGTTTGTCACTGGCGCTAGATGGTTGACAGGTGGCGCAGGGCTGGACTTCGCCGTCGAACATTTTCCAGATCTGTGTTGTTCAAAAAAAGCCCCGACTCATCTCATGTTTTATGCCGATGTTTACCCTTCTCAACCCTTTTCCACTTCCAGACTTGGTTTGTACACCTTTTTGCAGCATTGTGTTGTTCTCGGAGACGAGTGGTCAACGCATGCCGAATAAACGGAGGTGGGCCAGCGTAGCGTAGTGGGAGAAAAAGGAGACAACACAGCACCAGCTCGTATGAAAACGAGGAACGGCCAAGCCTCGCTCAGTAAAACCTTGAGCTGCTTCCAAGAGACGAACTGGAGCGTCGCCACTGTAGGCTGTTTGAGGTTCCTTCTAGCCGTAGCGCGTTCGCTCGCAAATCACCGCACGGTCGTATCGGCCGATAGCTTTCCTTGTGTATAGGTCATGGGCCTCGATAGAAAGACCGGTTGATCCATACAGGCATCTGTAACACTGTTTCTCTCCCACCTTGTACTAATATTCTTGGTCGGCGAACTTGTGCAAACCTAATCTTAGGCATCAACTTGTGATGCGAAGGAGTTTTTCTCTGGAAATTTTCTCCAATCGGTCTCTGCGGTCCGAGAAGGCGCCTTCAGACTTTTTTTCGCTGTGTTTCGACGGCACTGAGCCATTCTCGCACACACGGAGCCTCCCGCGGAGCCTCGTGCAACGCCACCTCGACTTTCTTCGCGAACAAACCCAACAAAAATCCGTATTGGTCTTTCTAATCAAAAATATAGATATACACCCCTCCTCATTCATTGACACCAGAAATAGCAAAACAGGGTCTTCAAAGAAGAGTGTGTATGAGAACGGGCTGCTGCAGACACATCAAAGTTAGACTACTGACGAAGACAACTCGCGCCCGTCGCATAAAGCTCCCGCAGACAGCGGGGAGGAAATGGCTTGAAATAGGGCATGTGAGGGTCAAATTTGAATGTTCATGACTAGTATAATGGATCGCGTCGGACTTCGGTGTAGACTAAAGGCGTGGCACAGCGAGCTACCCCAAATGGTCAAACTCTATTGCCACAGTCGTTCATGTCGTTCATGTGCGCCTCTGTCAAATCAATGCCCACTCTAAGCAGATATTTGGTATGATAGATAAATTTCAAGCCCCTGTCTATCACGTTACAGGGCGGTATAAGGGCTCTTTCCGAGAATTGTTCACATCAGTCGCAATACGTTGGATCTTCCTCAGTGTGTCCAAGGGCAGCGACCTCATTGCTGTTATACGACAGATACATGCCGACATACATTCTCGTTTTCTACAATATAAGATTTCTAATTTCATGTCAAGTGTTTTCTCTATTTCGCATGTGATTTGATCGAGACAGCTACTACCTCTGTGCAGTCTTGTTTGGGTCTGTCCTGTGTTGATGGCCGGCGAACGTACTAAATCGTTTTACATCGTCAATTGAACCAGCAATAAATAAATTCGAATGATGAATGTATTGTCTAGATTCAAAGCAAATCCATCACTGAGTAAACTTTCAGATCGTGGGCTGGCTGATGCCTCGGGCTTTATTCCACAGTCTCACAGCAGCCAAAATACCCCAAGGCCACATGCTTCATTACACTTTCGGACTCTGGGGTCGCAAAAGGTGACACTAGTGCATACTAGTTATTGTCTCTCTTCATACTTCACGCAAAATGGGTGGCTATCGAATACTAAGTGGTGAGGGCAGGCACGAGACCTCTCGTACTGCGTAGTGCATGATCTGCCAAGACTCATAGACAGGTCAACTCGCCCCAGTCTTCAACCACATATAATTAGCGCTCCCTTTGGGATTAAGCCGCAGGTCATATGGCATAGTATTGAGACGTCACGTAACCTGGATAACGATGAAGTAACGTCATGTTACGCACTCATGGTGGCTCGCCGAGACTACGATGCCACTCGCTTGTCAATCAAACAGTCGGCATATGGGGTCGCCCAGCTCGCATTAATGCCACATGTTACAACTCTTCCGATAAACGCCCCATTTAGCTCCTCTCCTTAGAATAAATGCCGACCTGACAACCAGCGGTCAACCAGCATCAGCTCAACTCATGGAATGCTGAATGTCAGAATTCAGTATGGTTTTTGGATATAAGCCCTGCTCAGCTGAATAATAGCCCGGCCGATCCGATCTCCCGGATACATAGCCACAGTAACTCCCTAATGTAGGTGAGGGTGGTCTCGTCAGTCAAAGCGCCCCTCATGCCACGGGCAATCGATCGTCATCGACCTTCCCGCTTCATTTTTTACTTCACGCATTATATACATTTCTACTATAATGCTTTCATCTTGCTGAGTCTAGGCCCGTGCAGAATAGAAATGACCGATGCTGCCGTTAACATTACGCCGTAAACGCAGACCTCAGATTGTTGTCCGAAGAGTGGGACTTCGGAACGATAATCCTCGGAATAGATAATATTCGGAGAGAATGATTGTTGCGACAAAGTCTTGCATATAGTGTATGGTATATTAGTTATTTACAGGAAAGGGGTATCATCGTACCCATATTCAGCAAAGGAAGTACAGCACCGAGAAAAACGAAGACACACAACCTTGATTTACCCAAAAAGACGCCATGCGGGCCCTCGTGTAAGTGAGGGAAAACGAAACAGTTGCAACCAAAAGTACAAGCAGTTGAGGGGGTCAGGCTTTAGCGCGTTTCCGAATAGTCGTTCAGAGCCACGCATACTGCGCCACGGTGGTGCCCATTGTATTGACGAATGATCTGCTGGCTGTGCAGCTCCCACAGGCGTGCGTAATGATCCGAGCATGCCGTAACAAGATAGGCCGAATCCGCGCTGAAGGCGCAGTCCCAGACCCAGCGTTGGTGTCCAGTAAGCGTGGCCTCGAGGGGCAAGGCTTTGGGTTGCTCGCCGGGCTTGGAAGGGCTTTCCTTGATCTCCCAGATTTTGGCTGTGTGGTCGGCGCTGCAGGTGGCTAGCTTTTTAACGTCGGGTGAAAGTAAAATACGAGTAATGTACTCTTTGTGAGCAGAAAAGTGCGTCACGGGCACCATTCGAGTACCGTTGTATTCTTGCTCAATCTTCCAAATGAAGACATTACCCTGAGTCTCTGTCAGCAACATATCCACAAACTTTTACGGAAACTACTGACGCTATTGTTCGCCGCGCACAACAATGTGCCGTCGCTCGCAACTGTGACGCTCGATACGGATACATCAGCCTCGGGAGTCAGCTCGTGGGCGCATGTGTTCTCCGCAAGATCCCAGACGCGGACGTAACCGGAGCGATCACAGCTGATGATCTCGCCCTGGTTAGGATGAATGACCACATCGTTCGCGGGGCAGCCGTGGCTGTAGCTTCGTTGGATCGTGCCGGTGCGCGTCTCCCAGATCTTGACGGTGCCGTCCTCGGAGCTCGTCACCATCCACTTGCCCTCGCAGTGAAAGGCGACGCCGGTGATGTTGCCCGTGTGGCCCTCAAATGTCAGCAGCGGGGTCGGGTTCGTCGACTTGATGTCGTAGAGCTTGACCGACTGGTTGCCGGCCGCGGCGAGGTAGCGCTTGTCGGGAGAGATGCAGAGGCGGTTGACCTGCGAGTCGGGGTGTTGGATCGTGCGGGAGCAGATGCCGGAGAGAGCCTCCCAGAATCTGCACAAGGAACATGTGTTAGTCGGCGATGGAAGCTTGCGCGATCGGCGGGTCCGTTGTTCGCGGGAGCTTGCCTGATGGTGTGGTCGTAACCAGCTGGAGCGCATTCCATGGTCAGCGGAAGCCTGAAGGAGGGGCTGGAAAGCGACATACCTGTGCAGAGAATGACCGACATTGCGCGCGGTAGCTAGATGGGCCAGCTGGAGCGCAGCTTGCACGACGCTTTGGCTTGCGACGGTGTGAGAGGTGCTGTAGCGGGTCGGCACAAGATGGAGGGTTGTCGAGGTGAGGTTGCAGTGATGCAGCGTTTGCGCCCGTGAAGCTCAAGGCAGTGACGGTTTATTTTGGGTACTTCGAACTTGGTGTGGAGCTCCGCGCAAACAACTGTACCTCACTCAACCCACCTCCAGCTAGCGTGGCGCAGCGCGTGCTCTCGTGATGTTGGTCAACGTCACTATAAAAATCGTTTACATATTTAGGGACTAGAATCGTTAGAATAACTGTCATCGGTAATAATGACTATGGATTTAATGCCCGTGCGGTGAATCGTAGCATCAAGAGAGTGCTACCAAGCTACAAGCTGCTAGTAACAAAAGCCAGAAGCCTGCTGTTTGCTGGCGGCCATGCCTTTATTCACAATAGAAACAAGTAAAATCAAAATATCATATGATTTAAATAGATAGCGCGCTAACATCAGAAGGTCAATCAATGTCCTGCGCCGTGCTCAGCCCAGCGCGTGATCACGGCCCCGAGTAGTGATGATTAGTAGTTTTGAGTCGAAATGTCAATGCTATCATTCGTTATTCGTAATTCTTCCAGTGCTGTTTCATGCCCGGGATCCGGATCCTGGTCTTGGCTCGTCCCCTGATCCTCGTTGCCCAGAACCCCGTCTGCCGCCGGACGAACTTCCCAGGGTTTCGCGACTCAGCGACATGGAGGCGGGCAAGAGTCCCGACACCGGACCTGGACACACTCCCTCTTGACCCGCAACCATGCGTTCCGAAAGACCCGACTTTAAGCTCGTAGTAATTCTAGCGTCTTATGGAGGCTATGCCTTTTTTTCTTCTTTTTTTTTTTGTTTAAGAGGTGTATTACGCGTTAAAGCGACGCGACGTTGGGGTTACGGCTGCCTCGTTTTTTTGTCACCCCACTGCAGAAGGTAAACAGCCAAAATAGCGGACACCATTTCGGTTTTGGTTGGTATACCAACCACATAAAGTCAATTAACGCTTACCAAGAGCGAATGATTATAAGAAACTCCATACTTTGATACCCTTGTCTACCCTAGGCGACCAAATGAGGAAGAGAGTTGTTGAGAAAGCGTATATAGCCGTCTATGAGTCTTGTCCTCCCCGTCACACTTAATACAGCCTCTCAGTTTAGCTAGCAGTCGCATGGATGCCCAACATCGCCCCACTTGAAGCCTAACACGATACAATGATGCGGGAAACTACTTTGCATCTAACCCATCCACCATCTCAGTAACAGCCGCCCTTGATCTATCAAGAGAAGAGAAACCATGACTGCGCAGTGTACCAGTCCACTTCCTCCGCAGTACCAGCACTACATTCCCCAGTTCATTTTGAAAAATTTCTCCTCCTACAGCAGCCTTGCTGCTTGTGGATCGTCAACAGCCAGCATTTCGCCAAATCTACGAGGACGTCGTTCGCGCAACAACGGATATACCGTGAATCTTGTCGACCTCTCTGTAGACGATGTAACTGTACAAGAGAGGGCTGGAAGCCGCGTATTTGGGGGCAAAAACATGTATGACAATGGTACCCGAGAACACAAAGACCAGCGTCGAGTGGAAGAAAAACTTGGAAAACTAGAATCGAGTGCCAGTATCCTCTTTCGTCGTATGCTGAAAGCATTCAACGACAGTCACCGAGGTTTCTGGTTGAGTCGCAACGAGCGAAATTTGATTCGAAAGTTTCTTTTTGTCATGAAGTATCGTGGGCCAACTTTTTACGAACGCTACCACCATTCTACACTCGACACGTACACGGCCGAGGATAAAGATAAATTGTCGGCATACATGCAAGAGAAGGGCTTTTCAAGACCCATAGACGTTTGGCTCGACAATCTCGAAAAATTCATTGATTTTAAAATGGACAACGAATGGAAGTGGATATCGGACCTGCCTACGCGCATGTACTCGCCTGATGCACTCTGGGCGATAATGCACTGCCAGATGTTTTACATGACCGTTTGCACACCGTCCGATCCAGCGGCCGAGTTCATCCTAACCGACAACTGTTTCCATGTCTACGAAGGCCCGCACAACATCTCAACCAATCTACAGACTGGTGAATCAGAACTGATGGAATGGCTGAGCTTGCATGAGTTTGCGCCAGTCGCCCCAAAACTGATGATTGTTCTACGGAGTTACCTATTCCCATCAGAGGTGGATGACATGTCGAGCCCGGAGTTTAAGGCGCAGCGACAGGCCGATCGATCCAAGGTTGAAGCAACAATTGGGAGCCTTGATAAAACTCTCTTGGCAGATATACCGGTATCCAAAGCCCGTAGCAACTATACAATATTGAGGGAAAATGGCGAGTTGCAGTTGATACCAGACGAAGACGGGACTTTGAAGCCAGAACATTCCTTCTTCTTTCGTTTCTTTCGTATTGATGTTGCGCATACTAACCGAATGAACGGGGTATTTCTAGAACATGTTGACCTGTGCAAGAGTATAGTGTTTGCATCTGAGGACTCATTTCGAAATACGTTGGAGTGGTACTTGACTGACCATGATGTCTTTCGCAAACGTGTTTCGGCTAGCCCTGATGATAGTCGGCGGAAATGCCTTTTGAAGCTACACCGATTGTTAAGCTCCTTGGGCGTTTCAGCGAAGCTACATATGGAAGAACGGCTTCCTCTAGTGCGGGCAGACGACGACGACAAATTCTTCCTCCGGCTTGCAGAGCTGCGACAAGCTCTACCGTCACTTCTACAGGGCATTCAAGACGACAGTCCAACAGAATTCATGTTGATATATCAATCTTTAGGTAGGATGGGCTAATCGGGTCTCAAAAAGAAAACCACCGTGGCTGACATGTTCATATACGCAGGCGGATCAAAGCATTCTCTCCCGAAAGATTTGGAGCAAGCCCAGCGCATGAGGCGGCTGCGGGTCAAAATCGATGTTTGGTCGCGAGGAATGAACGAGGACTTACGACAGGCGACTCGCAGGCATCTCATGGGTCTATATCGACAGTTTCCACGGCGGCGCCTATGGCTTTACCTCAAGCAGTGGCGGCAGATGGACCTAGGCGAATGTGATGGGATCGATGTTGACGCTTTAATTGATGGACCTGAGGACATCGTGGCAAAAGGTACGTGCTTCCAGCTCTTTCATAGAGTCGATTTCTGACGATTCTTTAATCACCAGCCTGGCCACTCTTCAAAAGTGATGCCCTTAATGACATGATGTATTTTGCTGTCGTGAATGACTCCTTGAAGAAGAGAGAGCAACCAGAATTTGAACCATGGGCGACGATAACCCTCGATACAAACGGAGGAGAGCAGTGGAGGAAGCTTCAAGTCTTTGCATTTAATAGTAAGTCCCACCTTCAAGTCAGCCTCTGCTTAAATGACTTGCTGATATGAATAGGGAGCATTGCAAAATGCGGTAAGAAATTATATCCATTTATGCGATGCCGACACATCTTAACTGCATACTTTAGGAATCACGTCAATTGAAGCCATGGTAACGCACTTGGTTGTAAGACGTCAGGAACCCGCGTTACTTAGGCTTTTGGCAACAAGGAGGCTACTTATACCTGATGAACAGTTCATTGAGCTATGGGTGAGAATTGAGATCATGGATCGGTTTGACTCACTCTGTCAGAGCATTCTGCAGAAAGACCTGTTGAAGAGCTTCAAAACAGTATTTTTCAATCTCGTATACCCAACACCGCCAAGCTTTGAAACGCTATTTGGCTTTTGAGAGTGCTTTGGTTCGACTTTTTTTATATTTTCGACAGACATGTTAATAATGAATAAATACATTATAGTTAAGTAGTTATTGTTTGTGTTACTAGGCTCCCATATTGGTGTGTATCGTTGCAGTAGTTATAGTAAAGACTATATTATTCTAATTTATAAATATTACTTTATTGCTGATATTTTATTTTTATTAGTATGCGTCATGCACGTTTACGTGAAAGTGGTGAGGCATAGTGTATATACTACGATTAGCTGGCGCCTGGTGCAGTGGGTTGGCTGATTTATCTAACTCTACCCCGTGTTGACGATGGATTCCAATCCAAAAGGCTAGCCAAATTGCACCCATTTTTGACGTTCAACAACCTGCGGATAATGCATAGGGCTAGGGTTAGCGTTAGAGCCTCAAGCCCTCTATAACACACCTTCCTCTATATACCTTTCCTACTATTTCCTTCTAAAGAGTGTACTATTAGAAATATTGGTGAGCTACCCTAGAAAGTTAGTCTAACCCTATCCAAACCCTAAGTAACCCTAATTATTTGGGCTCCCTTGTCCTGCCATGCCCTCTTCGTCGGTGAGCACAATGTCGGGCCGCGCTCATGGATTGGTTGTTGATGTTGGTGCGGCCAGGGCTGCACGAGCGTCTCTGTCATCATTACCAAGGATTGCAGCCTATTTTCGATTGCTCTTCTGCTGCACGTTCCAACCTACGACGATTCTCTGCGTCTAGCTGTTCCAACGAGTGGGTATAATTCAGCTCGTGCTGCTGAGAATAATGTTGTTGCTGCTGCTGCTTCTGATGCTGGCGTTGCTGGTTTTTTCGCTACCGAAAGGCTGTGAACAGAAGCAAGAGAGGGCAGGCAGAGCAAAAAGAAATAAGGCTTCTAAAAGTCTAAAATACAAAGGATGAATAGGAGCATGCGTAGCAAGCGTACTGGATTTTTCAGATTAAGACTTCCGCTGCGAGCGTTGGGCGTCTAAGCGCAGTCTGCAGGCCTGCCAGAGAGAACTTGGGGCGGGGGTTAATCTAGGGGAGGCAAGGTAGAGATAAGAAAAGCCAAAATGGCGCAATGAAAAATCAATGGCAAAAATCTTGGTGAAACGTCAAATTGCGGTCGCGAAGGAAGCGGGGAGGTCGGGGCTACCGCTGCTTCTTTGTGGCCATGCAGACACATGGCAGCACAGACAAGCGTCTTGGATGCGTCGTAACCTTGTCCTCGGCGATTCACACCATTTCCAGTCCGGCATCTCCCCAGAATGCAACTTTATTAGCGGCAGGGCCCAATGAAACAAGAAAACTGCGTCTGCTAGGTGGCGGCGGAATCGCATGAAGCTGTTCCACACTAATCTCCGTCCGCCTGTCGCGAGGTCATTCCGGCGACGACTGATTTAAAGTTTCTTCATGCCTCACTGTTAGCAGTGAACTCCATACTTCTCATCTTCTACTTGTACATATTATACAGATTTGAGGGCAAAAAAAGAAAGGAAAGAAGCACAAAAAGCTTTGCTTAACTGGCACTTCAGACGCATGCCGTTGGTGTTGCATCGTGCTCTAAGTCGGATTGCCACCGTCAGAATGTTCGGCCATTTCCTTTCCTGTCAGAGCATTGTTGCAAAATATGATATTTTGAGACGATGGACATCTTCATTAGTGAGAGGAGCGTTTCCGCAGCAGTGCCCACATCGCACCGGCTTGGGCAGACAGTGGCCGCTCCGGGGCTGCGTTGCGCCAAAAAAGGACAGGTTTAGGTTGCATTGCACGTCTCAGGAAACGGGGAGAAAATGGAAGGACAACATAAAAAAAGATAAAATGTAAGTAGGAGTGGCTTGCGAGCAAGCGGCGCCGGGTAGCTGAAACAAAACGCATGAATTACACGTCAGCGCAAGTCGTCCCCTGTTCTGCATCACTCGGCTCAGAGGTAAAGCTTTGATGACGATTGTCATAGACGATAAAAGGAATTTCCGTTGACTTGACAAGGCGTCTGTATTTTTGCGCGCGAGATTATTGCTTTTAGACCAGGAGTTGACCACGCGGACGTAGACGTCCCATTCTGGGCCGATGTCGGTTATATGGCTCGAGCGAGGAATCTGGCCACGGCACTCATGATCACTTCTATATTTGATATTCTACAGATTATACAAATAAAATTGACATTGGCCTGCGTAGAAGGTGGCCCTTTTCTTGGTGGCGCTATCATCAGAACTTGACACAGGAAGACATGAAAAGACTGGCCCTTCACGTGGCATGCACCTCGAATGAGCCAATAGCCTTCGGCAGTCAATCGTACGACCGGATTCTTATAATATATGGCTTTGCATATCTCAGCAATGCGCGTTCTTTCGGGGCATCTGCCACGTGTGCGCCGCAGGAGAAACTCTGCCGCAGCTAATACGGTGCTTGTGGCTGGCATTTCGACTCTGTTACTGCATCGTATTACCACATCTGCCGCCGACATTGAATTGAATGGCTTAATTGATAATATATCGTTTTAGAGTATTCACTGCGTTGTTCCAGTGTCGCGTTTCGACTTGCACCAAACCAGGGATGCCGACAATACCCCAGATATTAAAGCCCGGTCTTGACTTCAGGTGGCGAGGTCTTTCTGTGGACTTGTCCAATGTCGAGAAGTGTTCATATTTTAATGATCAAAACCCTTATATTTCACCATTTTGCTATGCAAATTGAAGATATCTTCTCCACCTGATCTGTATGAAAGTGTCAATACATCGGAGCCGCGAAATACACATTGAACCATCCGAAACGGCTTACACGATGCCCACGCTTAACTGGGAGCTCAGCGCGCATCTCGTCACCACCCTTCATTGGCACATCAAACAACAGCAACAATGATCTCAAATGGTTCAATCGGTCCCATTAAGCCGATTCAGCATCGTAACCCCATCGGAGACCCCCGCCGCCGAATCGCCGCGCCTTCGGCGACACATCGCCGCTGTCGCCCTGTCCCTGCCCCACCCCCACCAAGGCTCCGGGCCGGGCATTCTGCGCGAGCTCCCTCTCCACAACGACCTCATCCTCCTCCCACACCCACCACCCCGCCATAACTCACGCAAGCTATCCTCCTCTTTTACCCCCTTCTTATTACAACAATCTAGGCATGAACAGGCCGATACTGCGTTGCATCACCTCTCGACCACGTTACTCTCTGCTGGCACACGCTCGCATCATCACCCGAATTCCTGCTGCCGCCGCTGCCGCCCACCAGCTCCCTCATCGCAAACACTTCTTCTCTTCGTCCCCTCCGCGCAACATGGCCGCCTCGTACACGCCCAGCCCGGTGCTGCAGACGCCGCGCGTCACCATTGCCTGCATCCAGCTCGCCTCCGGCGCCGACAAGGCCGCCAACCTCGCGCACGCCGCCTCGCAAGTCGCCCACGCCGCCTCCTCCACCGGCGCCAAGATCGTCGTGCTGCCCGAATGCTTCAACTCGCCGTACGGCACCAGCTTCTTCCCGACGTACGCCGAGGTGCTGCAGCCCTCGCCGCCGTCGGCCGAGCAAGCCCCGTCGTACCATGCGCTGTCGGCCATGGCCAAGGACAACGGCGTGTTCCTCGTCGGCGGGTCGATTCCGGAACTGAATCCGACGACGGGCAAGTACTACAACACGGCCCTTATTTTCGGCCCCGAGGGGCAGCTCCTCGCGACGCACCGCAAGGTGCATCTCTTTGACATTGACATTCCCGGCAAAATCACCTTCAAAGAGTCGGAAGTGCTCACCGGCGGCGACGACCTCACGCTCGTCGACCTGCCCGGTCTCGGCACCGTCGCCGTCGCCATCTGCTACGACGTGCGCTTCCCAGAACTGGCCACGATTGCGGCGCGCAAGGGCGCCTTTGCGCTGATTTACCCGGGTGCGTTCAACTTAACGACCGGCGCGCTGCACTGGGGCCTGCTGGCGCGCGCGCGGGCCGTGGACAATCAGATTTACGTGGCCATGTGCAGCCCCGCGCGCGACATGAGCGCGGGGTACCACGCCTGGGGCCACTCGATGGTGGTGAGCCCGATGGCGGAGGTGCTGGCGGAGGCGGGCGAGGAGGAGACGGTGGTGAGCGCGGAGATTGTGAGCGAGGCGATTGAGGAGGCACGGAGGAATATCCCGCTGCGCACGCAGAGACGCTTCGACGTCTATCCAGACGTGGCGGCGGAGAAGCAGTAATTGTAGAATAGAAAAAGAGATGACGCATTGAGCATGGTTCAAAGTTCACAATTCAAGTAACTACAAGTGTGATGTCAATCGAGGTACAATCTTGTATTTCCTCTGTCTATATGGCCCATAAACTAATTCATATCATTTCTGACGGTATATTTTTCACCATTCCCATCACATATTCCCTTCTTCTCCGTTTTACCGGACAGCATCTATTGCAGAGCCTTCTTGGCAAAGTTGGGCAGGACGAAGCTGGCCTTGTGGATCTCGGTGTTGTAGTAGCGGCACTTCTCGTCCTCCTCGGCGGGGGTCCAGGAGCGGACGGGCACCTTGACGTCGCGGCTGGCGTCCTTGCAGCAGACCATGAAGCCGATCTGGCCCGAGGGGTAGGTGGGGATGGTGGTGTAGGCGTACTCGACGACGGGGAAGATCTCCTTGCAGTCCTTCTTGAGCTGGGTGATGAGGGAGAGGTGGAGCCACTGGTTCTCAGCTGTTTGAAATGTATTAGCGCCGGTTGAAATAAGCGATGAGTTTGGAAAAGCAGATATCGAGGCTTCTAATAAAGCCGTTTGGGACCCCCGCGCGCAGCGGAACTACCGGTGACGGCGGGAGGCCTGGAAAAGCAAAGCACTCGCTTTGGGCAAACGACTCTAGGAACGAGGGGACAGCAAAGGGTGGCGCAGTCCGATAGCAGCCATTGACAGAGACAGAGGCGTTCTTCTCTCGAAGAAAGCTTCCATCTGCCATCAGTCGCCCTGTCCATCATCGAGACGCGCCTCGACTTTTCCTCTGAGAAAAATGAGACATACAACCTTGGGTGGTGATCACGCCGCCCTCGCGGAGGGCGTCGTGGAGGAGCTGGAAGTAGGGCTTCTGGAAGAGGCTCTCGGCGGGGCCCTCGGGGTCGGAGGAGTCGGTGATGATGACGTCAAAGGTGTTCTTGTAGTCGTCGAGGAACTTGAAGCCGTCGCCAATGTGGACGGTCGACTTGGCGTGGGTGAGGCCGGCGGCCATTTCAGGGAGGAACTCCTTGGAGACGCGGGGGACGGCCTTTTTCATTCTCAATTAGCCATGATTTTGCAGAGAAAGGGACGGGAAAGAAAATACCTCATCAATGTCGCAGAGGATGGCCTCCTCGACGCAGTCGTGCTTGACGACCTCGCGGAGGACACCGCCGTCGCCGCCGCCAATGACGAGCACCTTCTTGGGGTTGGGGTGCGAGTTCATGGCGAGGTGGGTAATCATCTCCTGGTAGGAGAACTCGTCGCGCTCGGTGCACTGGATGACGTTGTCGAGGACGAGGACGTGGCCGTAGTCGGTCGACTTGAAGACGAGCACGTCCTGGTACTTGGACTTCTCGTGGTGCAGGACCTTCTCGACCTTGAGGGTCATGGCCTGGCCGGGCCACATGTTGGAGATTTCGCGGAACCAGCCATCTGCGGACGACAAAGATTAGCAAACTATTCCCAATAATCGCAATTGGTCAAGTAAGGCATCGTGAGCAAAGCTGTGATGGCTTCATTTGCCCCTCATGGTGACGAGGAGGGGCAGACAATAGCGGGGCATTCCAACAGCTTTCCTCTTCCTCCTCCTCGCGCGCGCGCGTGTTGTAAATACATACCCTTGATGGTAGGGTGAGTAATCTCAGACATCTTGCGTATATGTATCGGGGCCGTAAAGGACCTGTGTAAATAAAAGTATGGAATGGAAAATCGTGGTGATGAAGGAAAAGAGAAATGGCGCGGAGCTGCAAAAGTTTTCTTCATGCGTCCGGTCCCAATGACAGTTGCGGTTTGGCGGGGTAAGAAAAAAAATATGCGAGCGAAAAAATTTGGGCAGCACCGTCATTGGCGGGGCATCCGCACAAGAGGGAAAAAAACGGACGCCCGCGGAACGACGTGAGATGTATTGCCCAGAAGAGGAAATTTCGAGAGAAAAGGTATAGCTCAAAGCCGTTATATTTTGAGATTTTTTTAATGCGTATCTTCGTTAAGTAATCTCTCATTCGCTTTGCTAGGCTTGGATGTTCTGATGCTATAGGCCGGATGCTTGCCAGCCACGGTCCGCCCGCCGCGGCTCTGTTTTGCGGTGCCGGAACTCGAAAAGGTCATCGCAGTCGTTCCGCTCCGTTCATGGCATGCGTAAACGTTTGACTGCCAATCGCATGTCTATGGCTTAATACCGCAGGGTAGCATTGGCCAGGCGGAACTCAAGTGCCTTGCCAATAACCATGGCCCAATGACAGAGCATCGATGCATTGGTGTATGAAGACGACCTAGAGAGCCGCGTTGCGCCACCGTTGTTTCTGCTATGCTCATTGCACCCAATCATATAAAGCTGCCTCCAAACATATCAGCCTTCTAGCTACTGAAGAAGATGTCGCTGGCCGCGTTGTAGAAGTACATGGTCTGCAGCTCCAATGACGAACCCATGCGATAGAGTGTGAAAGAGAACCATCTACATCATCGACATCATCTACGGCGTACACTTCATCGACAAGCACTTACTTCAGCACATTTACACAATTGGCAGTCGGTTGCTAGTAACCAGCACGCGTCACCAGCATCTTACTCTCAGGCAAAACTCATAAGGAACAGTCAACCCTTCGACACACGGCAATTCCGTCGTCAAAGATTTACCCTACACTTCACGGACATCCGCCAACGACCTGGCCAGAAATCGCCGTCGCCGAGCAAGGATACCAGCCCTCGCCCGGCCTGCTAACCCTTGGCCGGTGCTTGCGAGCCTCGAGGGCGCACAACCTTCATCTGCATTCGCACATGATGCAGCGCAAACGGGGGAGAGCCTGGTCGGCCGCATGTACATACCATGACGGAAAAAATTTTGCGTCTCCGGTTTGCTGAGGCCAGCGCGAGGTCAGCGCGAGGTCAGCCACCTGCTTTTGGTGATAGGTCTTACTGGTACGGCTCGAGACGGGGGCTCCTGCGCCGGACCGGCAGCCCGTGGTGCGAAGCTAGGCCAAAAGCTCCGTCTGTTGTGATGAACAGGGGGGGGAACGCGCGAACGGAAAGGGAAAGCTTAGCGGCCACGATCGAGCTCTGATGCGTCGAACCCTTTCATGTTCTTGGCTGAGGCATGGGAGGCCCCCTTTCTTGGTTAGGAGCCCGGAGCTGAAAGGTGATGTGCAAACTTGCCCCTCTGTTTGTTACGCGAGAGAGTCAACCTATTACTGCCAAATGTCACCATGTCTCAAGTCTATTTGCGTCTTTTTTCAACTTGACCTCAATGCAACCATGGCACGCTTCAGGGGAGGCGTCTGCGGTTTAGATTGCTGATGACGCCAAAGTGGGCCAACTTCTATTATAATACTGTGTGCCTTGCAGCAAATTCCAGCGAGAATCACAGAGCAATATGCTGCCTCTGCGCCGAAAAGCCCAGCAACAAGATTTGACGAGAAAATAAGACGAATTCTGTCCTGCGCCAGTCAAGATAGCAACGTCACGTTGAGGTTACCCGTGGGGGTTCAGACGAACAGGCCTGGTCAAGACGGCCCCTGCTGGCCTGACATCCTGGTCGAATTCGCTTCTTCTCCGGCTCTTCAATTTACCTATCCAATTTGGGACAGGCCAGCGCCTGATATGACCCCGGTATCCCGAGCGGTTCCTGGCGACCCTTCCACTTCCCCTGACCCGACGACAAAGTCGTCTTTTTTTTTTTTTAGCGTTGAAGATGCGGAAACGCTAACGCTGGCCGCTCTTTGCCCGGTGCAGTCAAAAGCCAAGTTTTGCAAACTGTGAGCAACCACGGCTGTGGAGCAGAGACGGCAGCGATGGATGGTTGATTTCGTAACGGGAATACGCACTGAGCACCAGTTGCGGGCGCCGATGGATGGCGATGGCGAGAAGAGGCGGATGCGCCCTTTTGGAACAGGGCCCGATGGGCACTCAACTCAAAGAAGCGCCTCAGGGGTAACGCGATTAAACAGAGACCCATCTGGAGTAAAGTGACGTGTATGTTAGATCTGATGGGCCATCGACTCCGGTCTGTGCTATGCAGTAGTCGACTATGCAGCAGGTGGATGCTACTGTATGAATGCAAAACCGCGCAGGTATGGGCCGTTTTAGTGAATCGTACATGGAATAGTAAAATAACCGAAAGACAGTATTGCAAGAAAGGGCTCGGCCCGGAGGGCCAGGCCCGGACGCTTGGCTCGGCTCGCGATGGGCGAGACGTTGTCTTTCGTTTTGGCTGCGAGTATTGAAATGGCACCGACTAGCCGGGACTAGCAACGCTCCATGTGGCAAACTAGTCCGGAAGGATGCAGTGTAATTAACAATGCTGGTAGCAGTGCTTTCCCTGACTGGCCATTTTTGCTTCTTTCCAGGCCAGGGCCAACCCACAATAAGACATTACCGCGACAGGGCTTTTTGCGTTGGAAAACGCAGTTGAGAGCCCTTTTGCCTTCGTTGCAACCTCTGGCCCTGGTTCGTCTCCACAGGCGCCACATCTTCCCGTGTTAGCGTCCCTCCAAAGTCTCTTTTCTGGGACCGCTACCACATTGAGTGCCGGATGGGAATGTGTCGATGGCGCTGCTGCAAGTTGAGAGCAAAGCAAGAGTTGGGAAGTGCTGGCAGCTGGCGGGGTTGAATGCCTCGTGGCAAGCATGACATGGCGCGCAGTAGCAGCACCGGCCCGGATGCAGGCGTGTACACGTGGCCGGTTTTGAAGCGACGGTGCCTTTTTGGCCTCTTCATAGCATGCAATGCTGTGCTGAGTAGGGCAGACGAAGGGAGAGGATCGTCATGGCTGCAGCAGAAACGGGCTGCGCTCATCAGCCCCCCGAGGCGGGCGGTGTGCAGTCAGATGAGGGATGCAGCCAAGACGAGGAAACAGGCCCGCCAGCCAGCCGGTGCGGTTTTGAAAAGTGTGTCTCTTGCAGCCTGCAGCAGTGAGGAACGAGCATCCCCGAGCAGTCCCCACGGAGGGGGTCGGCGAGCGGCGGCGGGCAGCCACTGTGCGGCGTCCGGGCCAGGGGTCCAGGGCTGCAGTGTGCGTGCAACCCGCAGCGCAGTGGAATTGCGTTCTGCTGAGCCGACGGCCGGGCGCTGAGGACTACGCTGCGCAGTGGGATAGCAGGGAACATTTGGCAGCGAGGATTGGCGAGGAACGGATTTGGTTTACCCTGGTATTCCGAGGCCTGTCGCGGTCGCAGCGGCTGCGGGTGCCACGGTGACATGCAGGCTCCATCCGTACATGCATGTCTTGAGCTGGCCTGTCTGGGGTTGTGGCCAAATTAGTACCGCTGCAACATCATGTCGGACTTGTGCGGCGTAGAGAGTCCGTGTCCTTTGCAGGCTGCTGTTGGTATTTGTCCGGATCTTGATTTACGGCTTGCCAGAGGGGGAAACAGCGGCCGTGGGGAAGTGGGACTGCGGGCGGAGGGAAATGAAAAAGTCGTGCACGTTAGTTATGATGCAGCGATACGATGATGGCCATGGGGCGTGTTTGGACTCGCAAGGCCTGACGTGTTTCAATTGGCAGCGTTCTTGCCAATGTCTCGGGCGGGCGCCTGAGCGGTGTTGTCGCTACGGATCTTATACAGACGAGTGTAATAACTGTAATATTAGCTTTGTTTGCTTGATGCACGAGGCCGGGGATGGTGCAAGCGTCGGAGAATAGACCATGTGGTGTTGCTCCGCCGCCATGACACGGACAAGATATTCAACAGTGTGCGACGCAGCTGAGCAAGAGTTTCAGATAGCGCGCGCGCTTGTGTTGAGAAGTGCAGTAGTTGGTGCGAGAAATGCAGATGGTCCGGAGAAGAATGTGGTGTGAGGAGGGAGGGGGGGAATGTGACGCTGCTCAGTGCTCGAGGCCGGATCAGCGGTGCGGATGGGCTGACAGCTGGCAAACGGGAGAGTCGAGGCTGCTTGCCGGGAACGTAAAGCTAGCAAACGAAATAAGCTACCGATGGCGTCCGAGAGGAGGTGCGTCGTTTAAAAAGCGATTGGCTTCTTGATCGGCCACGGGGTGCATATTGCATAAACAATATAGCGTCACCAGACAATACAGTATCAAGTGTACGTGTGTTGATGCGTGGGAGAGGGGCGATTCAAACGGGCTGCCAGCCGGATTGATGTTGAGGCCGATTCGCGGGAGTTGAGAAACGAGCTCGCGAATCGGACAGACAGAGAGGTTTGATGACGAGCCACGGAATAATTCGTTAGCTATTAGTTTTTTTTCGTTGGTGAAATGCGGCGCGGGCGGGCTTGCAGATGCGGAGCACGAGTTTGAGGCTTGCAGGCTTGCAGCAGGGCTGATGGGACAAGACGGGGAGGAGTAGAGTGTATGCGCGCCCCGTTTGCCTTGTTGCAGCGAGGACTGGGGCGGTTGTTTTTCCTGATTCTGCATTACGGCCGAGATGCTTTTGTCGTCGGCAGATTGATACAGGAAGGGGCAGTGTCACCGGATGTCTGGAATGAGATGTGATGGTCGGTATTGGTGTGTTGATGGGCAGGCTGCGCAGCCATGTCCAATCCCATCCCTTCCGTCCCCTGGTTGCCTCGGACCAGCGTCCCTGCTAACCTAGCGCTGCAGCTAATCGACGCCTTGGCGGTCACAACGAGGCCGCTAAAGAAGTTGGGATGCACATGCGTGCCGTCCCTTTGAAGCCTGACTTTTTAGTCTCTTTTTGTCCTTGTCCTTGTCTCCCGCGACGGTGGATGTTGGGCTTGGAATGGCGGACTGTCGTTGCCGAGGGTATATAGCCGGCGGGTGTTTGAGTTGACGAGTGGATGGTGAGTTTGAGCGTTGATATGATGTCCTCATTCTATTCATTTGCACAACTCGCGCCACCAATTATTTACATACACAGCCCGTCAGGCTCTACCTGAGGCCTTGCCGTGACCCCCTGTCCGGGTGGCGCTCGCACTATAACTGTGCAGTGCTGGTCAAACTGGTTTTCTTGTTAGTCTATAATTCAGCAACCCTAGGCCTGCTAAGACCCATTCGGGAAATGGCCTAAAACCGACACGGATAATACTTTTGGAGAGCAAGTCTCTTTCCACTGCCACTGCTACGGTGCCTTGTTACTGTACTCATAGTCTTGTGCTGACACCTTGCTGCCAGTGCCAGCAACAACTGCTTCTTGCTGGTTTGTAACAAAATCACAATAAACTAGCTAGTCACGCAAATCTACATTTAATCCGGCTTTTACACCACTAAATAGTTTTTTAGTGTCGGCACCACAAGTTTTAGGCCCGGTTAGCTGCCCCCGTTGAGGAGTTGCCCCCCCTCTTTCTTTGCCCACGATTACCCACGCGCCATCCACGGCCACCGGCTGGCAGCCCAAACCAGGCCAAGCAAGGCAAAGGTCCTTTGCGCATTCAGACACTGCTCTACTAGTCCATCCAGTATATGCTGACCCTGGCCGCCGCCCCCTCTGCAATTTGCTTTACTTTGCTTTTTCTTCATCTTTTTTGAAACCATTCGCTTTTCCTTTTCTCTTTCTTCCCGTTTGGGACTTTTTGAATCATTGTTTGGGTTGTCGGTTTCGACCAAGAACGTCGTCTTGCTTTGCGCGCATTGACTGTCCTCCACACACACACACTCACCACCAGTCACCCACCACGGCAGCAACTCCCCGTCAGCATTCACCAAAGAAGAAAAAAAGTTCAAGACACCACCACCACAACCACCACCACCACAGCACAACCATACAAACCCGCGACTCGCCCTCGGCCACGGCTGCTACCTCCCTTGGCTCTCGCTGCCTCTTTTGCTCGTCGCACCACCGCCACTGACACCTGAATCGTGCCTCTTTTGCTCATCACCCGGCGTTTTTCTCCCTCCGTCTTCATCTCTCTCGCGCGCGCCGTCTCCCAGCTCTTCAACTCGATACCCTCCTCCCGTTGCAGAAGTCGCATTCGTCGCATTCGCCGCCCTCTTCTCCCGCAACCCACGCTTTTTGTCGACTCCGCCCGCAGCCTCGCAAAAAAAGAAACCGGAACGCCGCCTTTTTGTCGCATCCTCCTCTTTTTCTGCTCTCCATCTCGCTCTTGCCCGGATCGTTCCGCCACCTCTCTACGCAAAACTTGTCCAGCTAGCTGTCCACCACCACCATCGTCGAGCCCGCCCCGCAAGCTTCGCCCTCTTTCTCTCGCCCACGCACCGCCGCCGAGCCGCCAAACTGGCGCCGCCGTCCCTCACCTCCGACAAATCCTGTAGCCGTCTTGGCTGTGGAGGCGCCTCGTCTTCCCTGACCTTCGCCGACATGTGCTTCGGCAGTCGCAAGAGCGACAGCGGCGAGGCCCGCTCCCGCGAGCTCGACCGCATGATCCGCCAGGACGAGCGCCGCATCTCCAAGGAGGTCAAGCTCCTGCTCCTCGGTGAGTGACCTGCCATGTGCTACCCCAAATATTCTTTTTCCTCTTGTTCTTCGTCGTCGTCGCCCATTGTTGCCATGTCCCCCCGCCGCTTCAGCTGCGTCGCACATGCGCTCTGCGCGGTGGAGTCGATCCCAGCTCTTCTCGCCCCCGGATCCTTGCCAGCTTCTCGAACAGACAGCCCGGTCCTCTGACGCGCAGCGACTAATCTTTGTGTAACCCGCAGGTGCCGGCGAATCTGGCAAATCGACCATTCTGAAACAGATGAAGCTCATCTACTCCCAGGGCTTCAGTAAGAGCGAGCGCCTCGATTGGAAGCCCGTCGTCTTCAGCAACATTATCCAGTCTTTCCGCACCATCCACGAGGCCATGACCGAGCTCCATTACGAATTCGACAACCCCGATAACGAGGTAAGCTTTCGCGCAGCTCTGCCGAGCTTCCCAGACACGTTCAATACTGTGGCGCGCGCACGCCGACGAATGCGCAAGCAGCTGCAATCGCACAACAACTAATACCATCTGCAGAAATACATGGCGCACATTCTCGTCGACCATGAAATCAGCCCCGAAGAAAAACCTCCCCAAGATTACCTAGAACCCATCAAGATTCTGTGGCAAGACAGTGGCGTAAAAAAGGCCATTGCCAAGGGTAACGAATATGCGCTCCACGACAACCTTGCATAGTGAGTCCATATTCATACAATTATTCGTCCTGCGATGAGTATTGACCAAAATAGCTTCGTCGAAGACATTGACCGGCTCTGGGCCGACGGCTACGTCCCCAACGATCAGGACCTCCTGCGCTCGCGACTACGAACCACGGGCATCACAGAAACCAACTTTGACCTCGGTCAGCTCACATACCGCATGTTTGACGTTGGCGGCCAACGGTCCGAGCGAAAGAAGTGGATTCACTGCTTTGAAAACGTCAACTGTCTGCTCTTTCTGGTCGCAATTAGCGGTTACGACCAGTGTCTGGTAGAAGACAAGGATGGTGTAGGTGCCCCAATGAGGGAAACACCCAATTACCCTGCTAATTTTCTGTAGAACCAAATGAACGAGGCCCTCATGCTCTGGGAGTCGATAGCCAACTCGCACTGGTTCACGCGCTCCTCCATGATCCTCTTCCTCAACAAGATGGACCTGTTCCGCGAGAAGCTCCCCCGCAGCCCCATCAGCAAGTACGGCTTCACCGACTACCACGGCCCGACGGACGACTACAAGGCCGCCAGCAAGTACTTCCTCGACAAATTCAAGGCGCTCAGCCGCAACCCGGAAAAGGAAATCTACGGCCACTTTACAAACGCCACCGACACCAACCTGCTCAAGATCACCATGGGCTCGGTGCAGGACATGATCATCCAGCGCAACCTGAAGCAGCTGATACTATAAGGCAGATAAGCGGGGTCGCGGCGGCTGTGAACAAGACGGAAAAGTCTTTTGACGCAGCCGCTTCTTTTTTCTCATTTTCTTGCCTGATTCTGGTGGCTGTCATGGGCAGAAGCTGGAACATGTATTTTCTTGGATGATTATCATGTATGATTACGGTATTCTCACGGCCTCACATACGTCTTTCTTTTTCATTTTCTCTTTTTTCAACATTTTTTCTGCTTTCTCAGCAGCAGTCCGACTTGCGACGGCGTCATGAGCACATTCTTGGCAAAGCGCAGACGACTCTGCAGCACACAGCGCCTACCGATACCAAAAAAACGAAACACGTTGTTTTTATTTGTGGTGATACCCAGAGATGGATGGATTCAGGCCGCCTGTTTTTTTTTTCTCTTCCTTCTGAATATGAAAGTGGGAGGAGCAGCTTTTTTTATCTCGTCATTTTTATTGCAGCGAGAGTGGCCTACCATGAATTTCTTTTCTTTTCTTGTTTGGTGGCATAGTATTATTTTTTCCGTTGGTCTTGTTGGACCTTTTTTCACTCATCCTTATATATCTTTCCTTTTATTCATCGTTTTCATTTCAGTATAAGGGCACACACACACACACACCTCTTGCCAAAACATGATTCAAGACTACCAAAACGGCGGAGCGCATAGTACACTTTTCTTGTCTTTTTCAAAGCGCATGGTAGATTTTTTTTAATACAATGAAAAAAAGCATAACAATAACACATGCAAACATGCATAAAATAATGCAGTGAAATGAATTGAGGTAAATAAAGACGAATCGGGTCTCGACGCGAGAATCATAGGACTACCATGTGACGCCGACGCCCTGTGCATCCCGATCCCATGCTCCGGGAGGTGTGTTCCCCGCAAAATGACGATTAATATATGGCGTTGTGTTAAATTACCAGTTCTATTAGTATACGGTGGCGCCATTAAGAGGCGTCTTTTTATAGCCCACGAAAAAGCCTCGTCGGTAGGATGGTTGCGCCGAACGGGAGGGAGAGAGGGGCGACGCCACATTTATAGGACGAGAACCGAGCCCCTGGTTCATGTCAGGTTCGAAGAGAAGCCGAAGATTCCCCATTCAGAGGGTAGTGAAGCGCCAGATATTGAGTTGCCGGATGCCAAAAAAAAAATGGACATGTATATGCGCAGTGACGATTACAGACCTGGGAATTGGCCGTTCATGGGGCGATGAGATTGTGGGCAACGACCCGCCAAGTAAAGGACGTCCGCGATACGCGAATGATCCTCGAGATTCATTGCAAAAGAAAACGAGATGGCGGGTACAGAAAAAATACTCATCAGCTACGTATATCTATCTTTTTGCTTAAAATTTTACCAGCTACAGCTATATACAAATATCTTGCTATAATATATACTCTACCCCCTAAAATAATATTAGTAGAATACTGAATAATTATCTTTATTATAATACTTCTTATTCTTGTAATTTTCTTGTTTTTTTTTCTTGTTTTTTCCCCCTCCTTATTTTTCTTATTTTTCTTCTTATTTATTTTTTGTTTTTGTTTTTTGTTTTTTTACTTTATTTATCTTCTTTATTTTCTCTATTTTCTTAGTTTAATAATATTATTCTATCTTTATTATTATTTAAGAGTACTCTAGTAGAAAGTCACACGCCAACATTATTTCAACGGGGCAGTGTAGGCCAATGGCGGTTGCTTCCCCGCAAATCGATGCTGGCCGATGCGCAGAGCTGGAGCTGCGGGAGCTGGGGATCCGGAGCTAGCTCGACCTGCAAGCTAGACAGCTGCCAACTTTTGTTTACCTTTGTTTCTCCTCGACATTGCCTTTCCCAATTTTGAAGTGTCGCATCGCCCGCCCCGTTTCCGGGACTGTATATAGCAAAAAGGGCCAATCTACACTGCACTACTCAATCTCGCCCAAGTAACTAGTTTACTTTCCCTCGCATCGGCAATCATGGTCGGCGCAAGCACCCTCTGGGCTGCGGCTGGCCTCGCCGTCGCCGCCGCCGCTTCTGACAAGGTCATCACCAACGATACCTATTTCTACGGCCAATCGCCGCCCGTCTACCCATCCCGTATGCTTTTTCCCTGTCCCATGACATGCACCTCACAAATGCGACGCAGCATGAAAGCTGACAATGTGACGCAGCGCAAATGGCGGCGCACGGCGCCTGGGCAGACGCCTACGCCAAGGCGCAGCACCTCGTCTCGCAGATGACGCTCGCCGAAAAGGTCTCCCTCACCGGCGGCGCGGATGGCATCAATAACGGCTGCAGTGGCAACGTTGCGAATATCTCGCGACTCGGGTTCCCGGGTCTGTGTTTGAGCGACGCCGGCAACGGCCTGCGCGCGACCGACTTTGTCAGCTCCTTTCCCAGCGGCATCCACGTCGGGGCCAGGTGAGTTGATTCCCTCTCTATAACCAGTAACAAGCAGCTTTTTTTTTTTTTTTTGGCTGGTGTGCGAGATTGGGTTACTGACTGTGCTGCAGCTGGAACAAGGATCTCGCGGCCCGTAGAGGCGCGGCCATGGCGGACGAGTTCAAGAAAAAGGGCGTCAACGTCCTGCTCGGCCCCGTTGTCGGACCGGCCTGGCGCGTGGCGCTCAGCGGCCGCAACTGGGAGGGCTTCGCGGCGGATCCGTACCTTTCGGGGTCGTTGGCGGCGCAGAGCGTGATTGGCATCCAAGGCCAGGGCGTCATCACCAGCACAAAGGTAACAAATGCTGCGCATGAGATTGACGGTCCATTTCTGACTGGATTCCCAGCATTTCATTGGCAACGAGCAAGAGACAAACCGAAACCCCAATCAGGATGTGCAATCCGTCTCCTCCAACATTGACGACAAGACGATGCACGAGCTCTATCTATGGTACGCACCACCCGCCAACCATGATGGAATGTTGCTAATACACCGCAGGCCCTTTCAAGATGCCGTCCATGCCGGCTCCGGCAACATCATGTGCTCCTACCAGCGCATCAACAACTCGTACGGCTGCGCCAACAGCAAGACCATGAACGGCCTGCTCAAGACGGAGCTCGGCTTCCAAGGCTTCGTCGTCTCCGATTGGAACGCCCAGCACACGGGCCACGCCGGCGCCCTCGCGGGCATGGACATGGCCATGCCCGACCCGGGCTCCTTCTGGGGCGATGAGCTCGTCAAGTCGGTCAAGAACGGCTCTGTGCCCGAGTCGAGAATCAACGACATGGCTGCCAGGTATGCATGCCTTTTTCTCCGAGGTCATGCACACATTCATCTAACAGTGGTTTAGAATCCTCACACCGTGGTATCAGTTTAAACAAGACGAGACCTTCACAAAGCCCGGCTTCGGCATGCCAAAGGACGTCACCCAGCCGCACGCGATTGTCGACGGCCGCGATCCCGCCGCCAAGCCCGTGCTCCTCGCCGGCGCCGTCGAAGGCCACGTCCTCGTCAAGAACACCAAAAACACCCTCCCTCTCCAGAAGCCACGCCTCATCTCTGTCTTTGGCTACTCGGCCAAGACGCCCGATTTCTTTGCGCCCGGCGGCGGCCTGCAGCTGTTCCAGTGGCAGCTCGGCGCTGAGACGATTGACACCGCCGAGGTCGTCTCCGGCGCCCTCGGCAACTCGGGCAACGCCTCCGCGATTGGCATCAACGGCACGCTGTTTGGCGGCTGCGGCTCCGGCGCGACGACGCCGGCGAACACGGTCTCGCCGTTTGAGGCGCTCAAGATGCGCACCTACCACGACGGCACGGCGCTGTTTAACGATTTCGTCTCGCCCGCGCCCGTCGTCGATCCGGCGTCGGACGTGTGCATCGTCTTTGGCAACGCGTTTGCGTGCGAGGCGTACGACCGCCCCGCGCTGCAGGACAAGTACACGGACGACCTCATCAACAACGTCGCGGCGAGCTGCAACAAGACAATTGTTGTGCTGCACAACGCGGGCCCGCGCGTCGTCGACGCCTTTATCGGGCACGACAACGTGACGGCCGTGGTCTTTGGGCACCTTCCCGGGCAAGACTCCGGCACGGCGCTCGTGTCGCTGCTGTACGGCGATGAGAATCCCTCGGGGAAGCTGCCTTACACCGTCGCGCGCAAGGACACCGACTACGCGGTGCTGAAGCCGTCGCAGCCGGAAGGGCAGTTTGTCAATTTTCCGCAGTCGAATTTTACAGAAGGCGTGTTTGTCGACTACCGCCACTTTGATCAGAAGAACAGCACGCCGCGGTTCGAGTTTGGCTTTGGGCTGAGCTACACGACGTTTGCACTCAGCAACGTCACGCTGCAGCGTGTGGCGGGTGGGAACATGAAGGATGAGTATCCGACCGGTGCCGTGATTCCCGGCGGCGCGGCCGATCTCTGGGATAACATCGTGTCTGTCACGGTGGACGTGCGCAACACGGGTGCTGAACATGCTGGTGCGGAAGTGGTGCAGCTGTATATCGGCATGCCGGACGGTGATGACGCGGAGCCGGTGCGGCAGCTGCGCGGGTATGAGAAGGTGTATCTGCTGCCGGGAGAGGTGAAGACGGCGACGCTTGCGCTGACGAGACGGGATCTGAGCGCGTGGAACGTCAAGACGCAGAAGTGGCAGCTGCGTCGGGGGCAGTATACGATGTGGGTAGGCACGAGCAGCAGGAATCTGCCGCTGAAGGAGACGCTGACGATTTAAAGCCCGTGAGGGTTGTATATGAACGGAGTGTTGAGTGAATAATGTTGAAGCTTTTATCTACATGATCTGCGTTGGTATGACTAGTACCTACCTGCCGCTGAAGGAGACGTTGGCTGTTATATATGAATTAATGTATTTGAAGATGAGTATCCGTCAAGGTGTTTAATTGAATCCAATAAAAAATTATCAAGTTGTACGACAATATACTTTTGGTGCTATCCAGCCGTGTAGTTGATGTGTCTCTCGGTCCAATGTAGGAGCAATCCATGACACATTCCCGACTTTTAACAAGACGAAGATCTTCGGGCGGGTACGCTATATTAAACAATTCCAGAACGGGCACGAGTTACCACGCCAGATTCGGCTATTTCACGTCCTTTCGACGTGTTTACACGTTGACGCGAAGAATCTCGTCGTGATGTGACTGTCTACCCTAGAGTCAACAATGTCGACGACTTCACGACGGAGCACGACTGTCGCAGAAAGTTGCCGAAAACAAGCCAAACATTCAAAAGAAACCGGAAATGCCATTCCAAACGAGATGGCAGTCACATTCTGCACGTAAGCTATCTTGTCAACATACCTCATCGTCTAATATCTCTGCTTCCGATGCTGCATCTTGAACCACGATAGACACACTCGCGACTCTATACATCCACTCCCACCGACTTTACCCTCTAATATACCAACTACCCTGTAATCGTCTTTACGACACTCGCCATTAATCATCTTTCCATTTCTCATATCCAATTTCCCAGTCATTCTTTTCTTCTGCGTCCAGCTCTGCCCGTTTTCCGTTCCCGTTACCTAACAAGTGCCCGCCATCCCGTCTGCACCTAATCGGGCTCCACACATTTAGCAAAACCTTGGTTGTTTTTCTTTACCTGCCCTTCTTGTTCTCGTCGTCGTTCATGTCACAAAATCCAATCTACTCCGGGCTCCACCATAATTCAGCTTAGTTTTGCACCGAGGGCGAGCTCGTCACCACCTGCCTGACTCGCTCGGGGCGTGGTAGGAAAAAGAAAAAAAGTGGATGCGGACCCGACGCAAGGGAAGGGGAGCAGAAAAAGAAGGCGGGAAGAATGCTTCTAGGGCCGTGGTCAGGGCGTTTTTTGTTACGTCTTTGGGGGGAGCTACCCAGATCCATCGGCGTATCGAGGGTTAAAAAATACGGACAAAATTAACAATGTACCTAAGAGAATGGGAAGCCTGACTACAAACCCGAGCGGTTGATTACTCGCGCAGAAGAAAGCGACGGCCTCGTTTCTTTATTCCCGATTCGCACTGCGCCGACAAACCACAATGACGGCAGCAGCACCCATCGTCATCGATCGAGCCCTGTTCTCGGGGAAAAGGGGGCGTGAGGCTCAACACTCTTAGATCCAAGCGTGTCAGCAGTCAACCTCGAATACGCTTCTGTACGAGGAATTAATACGACCTTTACCATTGGTGCGGCAGGCAGGCAATGCCGATCCGTTGCAAGTCACACTCGGCCGGGAAACCACGCCCTTCAAACGACGGTTTAAACCAAAAGAGGTACCAAAAAGAAAAACTTGCTCGCTTCCGGAAAACCCGGACTCAGCTGGGCGGCCCTCGTACAGTCCAATACGGCCCCCAAACCAACCTGTGACAGGACGTCGTCCACTGAAGAGAAAAGGTCCGACGCTCCTCTTTGCCTTCGTAGATGCGGCCCCAAAACAGGGGACCAAAATCGAAAAGTTGACAAGTTTTTTCCTTCTTTCGTCTGCATCGTATCCACTGTGACTCGATCACGCGAGCAGAAAAAACGCAGATGCGACGGCCAAAGGGCTGGGCTGGTTGTGGGTATCCCGTTGTCGAGAGACATGCTGGGTCTAGTCCTCTGACATCTTGGCACCGTGTTGTCGGTATCGCAGTGCCACATATCCACCAAGACGGGGAAAAAAAAAAACGCCCTCTGCAGGCATCTGTAGACGGATTTATTTTTCCCGACGTGCACAACCTGTCGTCGTTATTGGCCAATGCACACTCTAATTGGAGAGTAATACATGCCCATCGGACATCTGCATGTGGGGGAGATTGATTGCGCGATTTTGCTAGGAGAGGCGGTCAGCCTAAAATTCCCTCCAGATTTCTTTGCCCAGTGGGTAGTCTTTTGTCGGCCAATTCCCAAACAGATGCTAATGACCGACAGATTAGCGCTGACATCGGGGCAAGGCTCAGCTGGCAGAGGGGGAGTGTGTTCTCTTTTTTTTGCAGACGAGACGATGGTTCCCGCGTTTGGACTAAAAATATACCCTTGTCTGGTAAATGACATGTTTATCGTTTCTCCGGAGAAAGGTCTCGTTGGAGGCCTTGCGCAAATGCCGAGTCACTGCGGCGTCGAAACCGCTAATCTCTTTGCGCTGAGGGATGATCGGTACCTGGAATCGCTGGGCAACTGCCGCTTTCCAGGCTCCCCAAGACGATCCCGCTAGCACCGCGAAATTGTGCTGTCGTCTCAATCACCTCGGTTATGTTCCGTGGTGGCCAAGTTCCGATCCAGGCCCCTTCCGACTCCAGCTTCCCTTTCCGGAGTAAAAAATCAATACTGTGCAGGGTCGCATCCACGTCATTTACTCGACGAGTTTATGCAGTTCCGAACACTGGCTGGGGGGTGTTCTGGTCGTCGTGAACCCACTGGCTTGGCTCGAGCAACAAGTGCGACTCAAGTCCCGGAGAAAGCTCGCATGGATCTTGACCCCCAAGGACCACACCCGACGACACGGACAGAGATACGACAGCCCGGGGCGAGCCAAGAACCCGTTCATCTTTCACGCAAACAGGGCTAGGCTAGCATCGCCGTCCGTCGCGCTGCGCTATCGGGATCACCAACACCCCTCGCGCGGTGGGCCGGGCGTTCAATGACGGCGAGACTAAGTCCTCAAACACCACACACCCTCTGCGAAAAATAAAGAAAAGAGTCAGCAGCCAATCGACTAGGTTACCTTGTCCTTGTTCCAGTGCAACTCCGATTTTCTGGGCCATTGCCTATCTTCGCCGGCCGGTGAACCCCGCTCTACAACGCCGTAGAAGCCTGGAGCGCGTTTTCCAGAAGGAAGACGCACAGGGCAGCTCTCAATGCAACCTCAGCCGGGCAAAAGGATGGAAAATAGGGGAGAGGGTTGAGGGTGTGCACTGTGCGGCCAGGCTGCGCGCAATCTCGTTGCATCCCAGGCCGCAGATTGATGAGTCTCGGCGAGGGCCAATGGCTGCCAGTCACAAACGAACCCCATCCGACACCCTGCGACTCGAGATGCATGCATCGCTACACACCCTCAGGACGACCCTGGGGTGATTTCTGTCGATGTGGGCTTGTGATTTGCCGGGAGCCATCGCACCCTATCATTGCAGTGCAGGCTTGCATCGTTGTTTTGCCAACTGCGGCAGGCCGGAATTCGCATGGGTATGTTTCTGAGCGTTGCATCGGCAGATGTTTACCAAGAATTCCCTTCCCCAATGGCTGGACGAGAAGATCGCAGCGGTGCAACGCTTCAGCGAGTTCCACTCAATAGTCCGCCCATGTGATGACACGTTAGCCAGCGCACGTCAACGCAAAATTCAGGCAACCCTAGCCAACTCGAGTCCAACGCAGCGCTGGTGGCAAAGAATGCATGCATGCACTGCCTGAACCGTTGCAGCACGCCTGCATCGTGGGATCTAACTAGGCGCTATTTGCACGTATTTGATGCCCGTCCATGTTGTAATGTTGGCCCACAGCCGTGTCATAGCTGTCATAGATGTGGAAGCAAGGGAGACAACCACAACTAGGGGCGGACCTCGCCATGGTTGCTTTTTCGAACATGCTCGAGATGCGCGGAGAGTTTCTGGCCAGGCTACGGGGATAGATGCAGCCTACATTGACCGAGACAAAGACGCACGTAATTTCGTAGTTAGTGCGGAATATGAGCTGGCAGCGGTGTGCTCGTAGCGGATCTAGGCGCCATCGCTTTCCTTTTCAGTCCTTTATCGTGACGTGCCCAGGCGAATCCATATGCATGCAGGTTTTACCTGAGTAGCGATGCAAATGTGACTCGAATTACTCGACGACCGAGCACACTGGGCTGAATCACACCATTGGTACGAGACATCCCGCGCGTCGCACGCTCGCTGCATCTCCTGACCGCTGCTCAGGGGATGATCATGGGATGTGGGCGAGTTTGCCGATGCAGTCGCACGTTGCATCGGTAATGGCCCGTTGCCAGCAACACAAGTCGTCGGAAGCTGGGGACCAGAAAAAGGAAAAGCGTGACGGATATCCCAAGACATGGCAGCGCTGGTCCACCGGCGACAGCCCGATTTGAAGATGGAGGCAGTTGTATGCGACACCAATGGTTGGAATATCGCGCGCTACGCGGACCCTGATATATTCCCCCACCCTGGATCCTTCCGGTGTGGCTTGCAACAGCTCAACACATCACTTTAATCTTCCGCTGGAGCTCTGCAATGAACTGACCCGCCAGTATGGCTCGGCCGCCTGCAGCACCAAAGCTTGCAGAGGGGTCGGATGATTTCACGGCGCGCCGGCCCGACGCACGCAAGATTACCGAATTTCGTAATCGTGCAGATTATTTTCTCCCCTTTGCGCATGCAAGCGTAACACAAGACATGGGGACGTGCTTCTTGACAGTTAATTGCGTGAGACGGTTCGCAATTATCAGGAAGCCGGCCAGTGTCTCAGTTGACGCCTTTTCGATTGGCCGTCAACGCCGCAAAGCCCAGTGGACGCTATTTGTGGGAAACAGGGAAAAACGATTGGCGCTAGCTGCTGCGGAAGCGAGATCCGGACAAGATGCACCAAAGCGCGCACGCCCAAGTCTGCGAGTGAGACATGGCGAGGGCGCTAGAACGGAAGAGGGAATATCTCCATGGGGCGTGTGCGACAAGTGTATCAAAATGTTTGGAGACAAAAAAAGATGCAATCAAGATCCATGCAAGACATGCTAGCAGGAGAGATCATAATTTTTATCGCGGGCTTGGAATGGCATCGGTGTTTGGCGAAACGTTGATCAGGATTGGCGAGCTGAAGTCGGGTGATTGGCATTTGTGACGGACCAGCATATCTCCGATCTAGGATCAAGCAGAGATCGAGATTGCGCAACGGAATCAACTCTGCACAACTGGTTTTCAGTCATCTTCGCCAAGTTTGCGTGGTATTTGTTGCACGAGGTGATTTTGGGGCCAGCCTTGAACCTGTTGGTAGCGCGCCTCGCTGCGCTTGTAGTTGGCTTCCACTCCCTGACCGCGGTGCAAAAATGTGACCATTGCAGATCATCCGGAGGAAAAAAACACCTCAGGCTGTGATGCAACTGCCGAGGAATGGCGCCACCAGCCGCAAGACTGGAATGCAAGACGAAGCAAGGGCGCCGTCGCAGGTAAAACCGCAGCCACATGAGCTCGTCAGCACACAAATAAATAAGAAGCTTTTGTACATCTAAGTCAATCTCGAATGTGACCATGCGCGAAATAGCTGGTACAACATCTCACTTGGGCCATCTGGGCTCGCTTGAAGTCGGCCACATGTAGCAAGCATACTGGCGCGCCCGATGTTTTCTTCTGTTTCCGGCAGTGAGGCGTCTCTTACGGGGATTTGGCTGAGTTGCTGTCTGCAACGTGCATTAGTCGTTGCGATGGATAAGGGTATTGGCTTTGACCTCTACTCCCTTTTTGTTTTTACTTGACCGATCGTCGATTCGGTCCTTTACTTTTTACATTTGACCAACAAACAGGAGCTGCCGGGGCCGACCATGGCCTGGTATGGAGCAGGGGCCGGCAGAAGCATGGCATACCTCACGGCGCCCGTTGGCCACGACAACTTGATGGAACCTGGCGCTCTGGAAACGGTAAGAACAGTAGTTGATCGCACGGCTCGGTCAAGGCAGAAATTGCAGCGCCGAATTTGAGGAGCGATCGGCGAACATCTGGTCTCGGGACCTCGTGCTGCCGCGTTGGAGGGCTGAGACATGGGCACAACGTGCGCCATCGATTTTATTGGGCACGAGTAATGGAGGTCTCATATACTGTCATCGCCCTCGTAAATACGCCGTGGCTGAACCTGCCTGTTTCACGAAGCCTGGTTTTGCTTCGCCGCCGCCCGTCCGCGATTCAGCGTTGGGCGATCGCAGAGCAACCCTCGAAATTGCTTCTGCCGAGCAGAGTCGCTCGTCGCTGAAGCGGGGAATGTATGCGCTGGACAGTCATGCGACGCAAGGCTGGATGTACACAACATAAAGAGACGGGAAGAATGTAGATGGCCGTTGGCGGAGCACAGCGATGTAGCAGCAAAAAAAGGGTGTCGAATGCAAGCCATCGGCCGTTTGAGGCTCTCTGCTGACGCATGCCGATGCACTGCCAGCTGGCAGCAGCAGGTTGCCGCGACGGCCGCGCCCGCCCCACCACATCTACCCGGCGGGCCGTTCATCGCGCTCACACCCAGAGGGTTGCAGGCTGTAGCAAGGGACGACATGAGGGAGAAGAGATTACTATCGACCACAACGTGGCGGGCGGAGACGTTTCCCTGAATGCGGCGAGAAGAGATCAACCAAGAACATAATGGTAAGAACACTGCAAGGATTCCGCTGGCGACCTGTCACAACGGAGCCAATGCGCGAGCATGTGGCCAGCAACGCCCGTTGAGCCGGATCCAGGCTTCGGTGTCTGGAGGTGGACCGCGATTCATATGCAAGTTCAAAGTCTGTGCTACCTGCAGCGGCGCTCGTCTATCGACGCCTGCCTCGCTGGCATGCTGGGCCGGGGGCAGGGGGCAGGGGGCCCAGAAGGATCACCGCGGGTGGGCCGTCAATGCTCATCACAAACCGCCAATATACGGTGCGCTCGAGGCGGAAATTGGTGGCTTGAGAAGCTGAAGGGGCATATTCGCACATGCTGTTCAAGAAAAAGACCCCCAACCATTGGATGCCGAGTGGCATCTGCCAGCGATGCGCCCGCCCGCCGCCCAGTGCGAGCCCCTTCTCACACGCCCCCTTTGTGTCGACGACGACGCGTGCTTGCTCCGCCAGCGTGGGTGCGCTTGTCAACGGTCAAATTGTCAGGTGATCAGCCACAACGACGAGGGGATCTTGGCAGGCGGAATTTGATTTTCCTTTTTGCTGTCCAAAGGGAAAGGCGTTCCCGCCTCGGCGGCGGTGGCGGCGGGAGGGGGAGACTACAGGGGGAGAATAGAACTCGAGTGACAAGGCCAACAGAACCAGAAAGGACATCTGCATTACACGGCAGCGTGTCAGCGCCGTCGGATGGCTCACGCTCTGTTTCCATCATCATAGTGGCACAAAATTTGCAAGGCCAGCGGATCTTGGAACGGGGGGCGGTGAAGGGGGGGGGGACTGGAATGATATCACAAACCTGTGCGCGCCTGGCTGGGCAGACCGTTGTCGGAGCGAGCTTCAGATCCGTCCTGCAGGCAGCCTCTTTTTTTGTTGTCGGTGACTCTGATGAGGTAACACGGTGCAACGGCTGAACGGCATGAAAGGCACATTCAAGAAGACGAGGAGGGGGGGCGTGTTGTTTGTGATCTCGGTAGCCGAGATGGGAGAAGTAACGGTGAGCAGCCTGCTTTTCCCGTGTCACGGACAGAGAGGCTTGATAGCGTGACGGCTCCATGCAGACGGAGCCGAGGCGCGGAAGAAGCCGCATGTTAAAGGCAGCCGGGTGAGGGGATTATGCTGCGTTTTTTATCTTGTCTTTTTCTGACAGGGCAATGTAAAATGACATGCAGGCGTAGAATGCCAACGCGGCCACGCTCTGGAACAAAGTTACTGTAAACGGTGCTCTGCAGCCCTCAGCCGCAACAGAGACGGCACAAGAGGGCTAGCTCGTCTTTGACAAATCCACTCGAGCTTACAACGAGGGCCAGTCCGCTGTCACAAAATCCTGTCATAAAACGGTCAAAATTTCTTCCCTTATTCTTTTTTCTTCTTCTCCTGCTTGGGCCCATTTGCAGCAGGGACCCGCGACCGCGTGCCAACCGGCGTTGCCTTTGTTATCCCGCACCCTTTTCCGTGTGACACGGCCGTGGGTAGCTGCATGTGTGCGCTGTCAGATCCGAACGCGGACGCACACACAAAGGGGAAACGGACGGGATGGCCAGCGCAGCGCCGCGCAGATTGGGGCAACAAGGGCCGCAGTTGCGATCGGCAGATGCATGTAACAAAAATTGTGTGTGTGGCGCAATGTCACCGAGATACACTGCCTAACTAGGAATGGAAAAATAGATGTTTGGTATGACGAGGGAAAGACCCCTTGGTTTCAGTGAGAAAAGAAAGCGCTGCGTTTTGAAAGACAAGAATGAGATGCATCTGCGCCAAGACAGAGGGCTCTCACGACACAGGCAGGGACCCTTCTTTTCTCCCTTGCCGGCGATTCAAGAATCGGACTACTGAGTGATAAGCGCGCGCAGCCCAAGGAATGCATGCAACATGCCAACCGCATTGTACTTTGTATATGTCTTTCCCCAAACTTTCTTACCAAAAATGCAAGGATAATAGACGTCTCTTTTCTCAATTGTTAAAAGTCAGCGGCCACCTGCGACCCTAAAATGGGCTTGGCCGGCAAGACACAAAACGTCGCCCGGGGAAGGACGCCCGGCGCTGCACACAATATGACACGTCTTGTTCTCGCAAGCTCCCTGGCTGGGGGGCTGGAGGAGGAAAGATGTGGTGTTCTTTCTTTGTTTGCTTCTTTGGTGGCTTGGCTGGCGGCGTCGGCCCCCCCCTCTTTTCGATCTGTGCTTGTGAAATATCGGAGCGCCTGTTGGGGCAAGCGTCGATTTGCGCTGAGCTAGCGGGGGAGGGATGATACAACTCAAATCAAAGGGGTGGATGAGATGACTGCCAGACGATATCGCCCAAGAAACTAGTTGACGTGTCTGGGATGTCTTGCATTATGATATTTGTGAGCCAAACTCCTGGGACTGCAAACAATTCATTGTCCAGATATGAACCCTGATATGCATTATGCATTGTCATCATAATTTTTTTCGTCTGTTTTTGCTTTTTTATCAAAAACTGTCTTGCACAGCCCATCTCCTTTTGCTATGTGCATCGGTGTGGTCAGCCTGCGCAACTCGCCAATCTTGTATCCACGTCATGCATGTCTCTGGGCGCCCATTGTTCTCTTGACTCGTCAATTACACCCTGAGTGATGTGCATGTTTTTATGTTTCTTGCTTATTTTTACTCACACCCGGAAGATGCGCCCAGCAGAAAAAAAAAAGACTCGTCACTATATCGTCACGCACCTCACAGACACAGACCTCTCCCCGCAGAAGACAGGATGATGGACCAGAGACGGATCGCAAAAAGAGCCAATGCACGCACATACCTTCCGCCTAACCCGCGGGCGCTGGCTTTTTATTCAGAAAACCAAAAAGTTTTATTTTCATTTTTATTTTATTTATTTACTTTTTTGCGTTAGCCTGGACCCTTAGCGTACCGTCGAATCGGGAGCGTCCAAGGGCGGCATTATGTCTCGGGGCGTGTGCATGCACAAATTCCCTTGCTGCAGTCTCGCAAGAAATAAAAAACTAGGCATGTCATGCAGCTTGGGCTCGTCTGCCTCTGTTCTAGACTCTGTTCTTCCAACGACGACCCATGTTCCTACGCTGTGCGTACATCTAACTTGGTTCAATAGACATTCTATCCTTGCAAAGGGCCCGAGTTGCTGCATAGCTCGCTGCGATGACCGGATTCGTAATGTACATCTGATCTTCTCTGCGTGGTTATCTTTCGACCCAGTGCTGATGCGGACAACAAAGTCAACACATCCCGTCTTTTCCTCCAGCTAGGGACTTAACGTTTGTTGGCATATCTTGTGGAGAGAAGCCTATTGTTTTTCGATTCCAACGATTGAGTTTGTGAGGTCGTGTGATGTGATTACCCATCGAAAAAAAGCATAACCGCATTCCGCATAGTCACACGGGCGACAAGATGGAATTGCCCATCTCAGATATTTGTTTCTGCCATCTTACACGTCAATTTACGCCACCGGCGCAACATGGCGCTCAAAAGACATCAATGGGTGGTGAAGACGTTTTAAAATCACGCAATTTGTTTCGTCGCAAAAGAAAACAAAAAGGGTCTCGACGTGTGATGTGGTGGTGGTGGCTTTTTTGGCCCGTGCGGGCAAACAGATCGGCGTAGCGCAAACAGAGGCGCAGGCAAAGAGCCCAGACAAAAGGGTCTTTGAAAAAGCAAATAAAATCATGATAATTTTTTTCTTTCTCAAATCTAGTTTCATAATTACTAGCAATGGAAAGAAATGTTTGTTCATCTTGGCTCCCTGGCTGGGGGCGACACACGGCTGGTCACAAACTTGGCGGCACGCAACCTCGAAATCTAATCGGCGCTAGAGGTGTGTGCCAAATCTACAGATGCGAAATCAGGCCGCTTCTGGCTCTAGTCCACGATGAACTAAGCAGCCAACACGTCCACCATCCGTCCAAAGTTTTCCTTGGCAAAAGTTAATCGCAGTGTGCTAGCATCAAATTCATCGTTGATCGGAGTTTGCGACGCCCCCGGCCGCCCCCGGGTCTTCCGATCACGCATCTGGCGATCCCCCTACGCCCAGTTCGCCCTCATATCTGAGTGAAAGCCCCCCCGCCGCCTCCTTTCCTCCTTTTTTTACGCCTCCTGGCTGGGGGGTATTTGATAAAACCTGTCCTGTCTTTCCCCTCATCGACGAAGGCGGCCGTTTTGTCCCAAGCCACTGTGACTGGATTGTGACAAGGGCGCTGTCTGGCTGGCTGGCTGGATGGCTGGGCACACACGCCTCCGCCTCGGCGAGGCACCGAGGGTAAGAGGGAAAAAAAGAGAGACATTGGAAATCGAATTCATCCAATCGGAGAAAAAGTTTAAACAAACAGAATTCTTAGCGGCCAAGAGAGACACCGTACAAGATCTCGGTTCAGCTTTGCATTCCAGTCGTGTTGTTGTCAACCACACCACACCACGCTTGGGCTACGAACAGTGGCTAAGCGAACAAAAATTCTAAATCATGTTCGTGTGTGTGTGTGTGTGTGTGTGTGTGTGTGTGTGTGTGTGTGTGTGTGTGTGTGTGTGTGTGTGG
>PHFE01000110.1:222898-379807 GCA_002796755.1 Paracorniculantispora psalliotae
CCATAAGAAGAAAAACAACGCATCTTGGCGGGCGGCCGATGGACGAAGAGGTTGGTTGGGATCTGAAACTCCCCCGCTTCTTGGCCTGCCACCCCCTCGCGTCTCGGAAGAGACGGACTGTTGCCATTTTTTACAACCTTTTTTTAGCAGTGGCTTGCGCGCATTTTGGTCATGAGACCACGTACATCAAGATGATCTCAGTTTTTTAACACGTTGGCTCTGTTTCACTCAGATCGGATAGATGGCGTTGCGTCATGCTCTCGTCAGTAATAAATGATGCATCGCGATGATGTGTCGGACTCTGCTGCTGGCGGGGTGTGAGCCAAGAAATGACACGAAAGACGGGGGAGAAAAAAAAAGAAAACTGCTCAACATCGGTCCTTTGTCTGCAGGGCGTATGCGGCGGCGAACTTGGTGGTGCGTGGTCCCGGCCAGACGCGGGCGTCAAGTCGCATCCAATATCGGACTATCCCCATCTTCTCCCCCATCCACTCCCACCACCACCACAACGCACACAGCCACACAGAGACCAAGGAGGGCGGGCAGTCAGCGGCAAGAAACAATCTCCGACGCGCACCGTCTACATGCGAGCTTGCTTAGCAGACAACACGCCCGCCAAGGATTTCGTCCACGTCTGTCTTCTTTTGCTCGCCCTCCGAAAGCTTGCAGGTGTGGCTTGCGCCATGTTGGTTTATGGGAGATTGGCCATGTGGCATGGCAGAAACGGTGGTATCCTTAAATACTCGGTATTGCGCGAAGCGCCAGTGACGAGCCTACAAAGTCTGGTTCGCTGCAACCCCCTCCGTACGGCGGTCCTATGAATCCGGCGTAGAATGCGAGATCTTACTGCGGCGTGTAAACTTTCCTCTTCTCCTCCCTTGCCTCGTTGGGCAACGACAGAAAGAGGCTGCGCGCCACCGTTACATTTTCATTACAAATCGACATCTCATGGTGGTGTGATGGCGAGGCGGGGCCGGGGGAGGAGGAGGAGGACGGGGCGGGGGAACGGGCGCGTGTAAACGAGGCTCGCAGCTCGCCGCTCAAACTAACAATGATCTTTTTGCCGTTCGTTTTGGGGATCAATAACGATGAAAGGGTGTGGGAGTGTGAAAGAACTATTCAATTGTGGCTGGACGAGCACGACAAAAGACCTTCGAAGCGACTAGCAGTGTGCTGCAGACTCTCTCGTGGCTTTTGTTGCTTGGTAAGAAATGGCAAATCAAGCAGGACATACTTAATCTCTCCTCGATCAGATGCATGCAATCGCTTTCGTGCGCATCCACCCACACACCATCACACATTGTCATCACACACACGTTCACCATTCATCACACCCGCCCAACAAGCACGCCCCCTCCATCTTTTCCGTAATTCGTTTAAAATCTTGAGAGTCAACCGTTCACCCAATTTTAAAAAATTGCCGTAAATAAAAATTGTGTTTCGCCCAACCAGAAGCGAAATAAATACAAGCGGCCGCTAATAATAAAACCGGGCTCCGATGAGCGACAACACGTCCTGATCCAGTCCGATGCGACGCCCGCCCGCCCGCAACCCTCGGTGTTTAGACGGATGAGCGCCGGACCCCCTGTTTGACTTTTTCTCTGTCGCAAAAGCCTCGCATCCCAGTTCACACCACACACACACACACTCACACGGCTTGGCTGGACTGACTGGGTGGCGGCGGTTGGTACAACACACCCATCAAATCGAGTACCCCCCGTCACAGCTTGTCCATGACCCCCGCCCTCGCAAATTGCCATGCTGAATACTAAAACGAAAACAGCATCCTTCATTCTTCATCTTGCTGCTGCGCCGCGGACGCGCGCCCAACAAGGGGATCTTTTGCGTGTTGCCGTATCAGCATACCGAAGCTCTCTCTCCCTCTCTGTGTAAACTCGGCAATTCTAAAAACCCCAACGTCATAAAAAGTTCCCAATTTCATAGATCGGCTGCAAACCATGTAACTCAAGAAAGGTGGCCCACTCCAAGCGAAAGCCCTTCCTACCAGTAGCCTCGTCGGGTCGTTGATTAAATTAAACCTGGGGCTTGTTCATTCTGCATCTCGCATTCTCGCGAGCAAGCTTGCCACAAAATCTTCTTTATTACCTGTTTCTGTCTCATCACATTACCCATGGCGAAAATGGATCCCCCATTTGTTGGCACCGCTAGTTCAGAGTTCCTTTGAACCCACCCACACACACGTCTACCACGCAACACCCACACCCTTTTCCTTGTAGGCTGTGGGAATGTCTTTTTTTTCCTGCAAATTTCTGGTTCCAGGTTCTGGATCGCGATTTCGATCCCCCCTTGCGGCCATGGATTTGATGACCGGCCGTTGGCCTTGCTGAAACAGCACCAAAAAAAGAAAATATGAGCGCCGGCGCAAGCTAACCAGAAGCAGAACGAATCACACGAAGAAAGCCACCAACATGGCCAAGCCCAGCCCAGCCGAGGTCTTTAGCGTTGGAGACATCATCTGCTGCGATCCTTGTGTCTTGGCTGTCGCGCTCATCGTGCCGTCGTTTGCTTGTCGTCTGCTTCATCACATCTCCCTGTGCATCTGCTCACATGCATGCTGTATCCTGCATGCGCAGCCCACCATAAATCGCACTACCTATCACCGTACATGGAACTATTCGCAATAATAAAAATAAAACAATCGTCTCACCCCTGTGATTTCCAAAAATGTGGCGGCCCAGGCTGGGTTTGGCCTCATCGCCCACACCTCCGACAGCGTTACATCGCCGCTTTTTAGTACGCAGATGGATTGCGAGGGCGGGTCAGCTCGTTTCTGGTAGACCCGTTGCCCGCCCCTTCAGCTTCTTTCTGTCTTGAGCGATTTGCGCTCGGCTCTGGTTGTGTGCGTTGTCCCCGAGGTCTGTCCGCTTGGTTGGATGGGAGTCCCGCAGCCGTGACGCCGCCAATGGCCGATTAGCTCAGATTGCGATGCTCTCCCCCTAGCTAGAGAGCCACATCAATACCACCTGCCCGCCGTCCGCCAACCACGCCAACGAGATGACGAGCATGATGGATCACCCCCTCCGCTATTGATATTCTGCGTTGGCCGTGTGGTTGTAGTCGCATTGCGATGCACATATGTGTAACAATGCTAGGTTGCGCCCGCTGTACCCCTCAGAGAAAGCGGTGAGTAAATCATCGCAGGCTCTTGGTTTTTAATCTCCTTTGCGGTCTCGCAGCAAGGCCCCGTGTATCACAGCCATGGTGCCATGGCAGCCTGCCGGGCATCTTGTGCCAACAGATCAGGCAGCAGATGTGTGTCCGCGTGGTGACTGTGCAGAAACCTGCCATGCACAATATCGGAGAGCAACCCAACCTTGACTCCGAGCTAGTCCCGAAATCGACATCTCCTCCGGGACACACCCTTCGTGTGAACTCGGGGCATGTTTACCCTCAGTGTGCGCGCGTGAATGGGGTAATTTTATTCTCCTCGCTGCGTTGCGGCCGAGATTACTGGGTACATTGTGTACATAGTACATCACTTTGACCTGTAGATACTTGCCGTGCCGCTTGCCGTGCTCTATCGGTCAAGAAAGGGTAACTGTAATACAGCAGATCTGTGCTCGCGCGTTCTGCCATCGGCTAGCGGCCATCACCTGAGGCGTGCAAAACCTAGGTTTTCCTGCGCAGATTAGGCCGCGATGCCGATCGCCACCCGTCGCACTGCTGCAGCTGCTGCACGGAGGGAATTTTGGGGACAATAGCGCAAGGGCTGTGCTGGAGGCGTGGCATACCTACCCTCCGCAAAGGCCGAGTAGCCCATCGGCAATTGATGTCACGGGCTGTGATTGGCAATGCCAGCGGCGGGCGGGCGGCGGCGGCGAACAGGCTAGCCTGCGCACAACTGCCCGAGCTGCAGAAGATCGGTGGGGTGCCGAATCAGTTGAATCGCTGTCTCGCGGCAAGTCGCTCCGCGCGGCGCTCTGGCGGTGACTCTAATACCGAGTACGGGTCATAGGGGGCAAGAGTCAGGGAACAATGAACAAGCCAGACACAGAACAAAGGGGCGGAAACCTTGTATTGTCTGATTTGGGGGTGGGTGCTCGGACGATGACAGGTGCGATGCAATATCGGGGCGGGCGGAAGCGTTGAACCTGTGCCATCTCTACTTTTGCTTTCTCTCGGATGCGATTTGCAGAAATTCTATTGGCAGGGGTGTGTGTGGGAGGGGATTGTGCCCGCGATGAAATTTGCCGACGACAGGAGCCATGACTCGTATGGTTTGACCTTTGGACTGACTGGTTTCTGTGGAGGGCGTAGGGGCTGCGTCAGTCAGGGCGCCCGATATCCGTAGTAGGCCGATGATAGGAGGCGCCAAGCTGTTGCATTTTACGGGCAGCGCTGCAGACGACGGCACGCATCAGGATACGGCGGCCAAAGACGGCAATCTCGAGCGTGCGCGGTGCGTGTGGAGCAGCTCGACACCATCGCGACATGGATAGTGGCTGCAACGTCCAGAGCAGAAACGGGAAGGAGGGCGAGAGAGCACAGATTGCACAGGGCAGAGCAAACTAACTTACGACACTAGCGATGTGTGGACATGGTATCGTGGTCTGCAGGCGATACGAAGTCCCATAATGATGAGACAGAAAACCCAGGACCCTTTGCGTAAGAAGAACAAAGGGGATCGTCGTCCCAAGTCGAGACCACACGGCCCTCTCCGTGCAACAAACGGGGAAGAGGGAGACGGGGGGGCCAGACAATGCGCAAGACACGCACCCCACGGCAAATTTTCTTGCATCGCCAAGGTATTCCGAAAGAAGAAGCCGGATTGCGAAGCGGGTTCAATTTTCGAGCTCTGCGACTTTCTTGTTTTGTGCCTCAAACGGGGCGAAAGGGGAGCCGAGCCTGATGAAGATGGATCGGGTGGGCGAAAGCGGGCGAAGCAAGAAAAGCTGAGAAAGTGATCATTTGGTGTGGGCGATGAGGAGGGAGAGAAAATGGGAAAAAGCGGAGACGCCAGATTGGGTCACACGTGGCAGGGAGCTTCCAGAACGATGGCCGAAGCGAGATGATGGATGGATGACGATTGCGGAAAAGCTGATGAGGCGAGTCCAGCTGGGCGGCCAAATCTGGTGCCCGCCGGTCGGGGGGGGCCCTCTTCAGTGGTTACAGGGGATTTGTGGACGATGAGGACCGCCTGAAAGGCCCGCAGAGGGGGGGAGGGGCGAGTTTAGGGGGGGTGGGTGTGCTGTATTTTTTTTTTGCAGGTGGGCAGCACACCACAATCGGGTGGGCGGCCAAGGCGATCCCACCACCCAAGTTCACTTTGTGATGCGACGGCGCGCCCATATGGGTCGCCAGATTTGCAACAAAAATAGAAGGCTAGAAAATAAAAAGGAAATCTCGACAATATTGACAATGGCAATAGCTGACCCAGTGGAGAGTCAATGTAATAAAAAAAAGACTATTGATACGAAGCACCGGCAAGGCGATCCGCTTGGACGCTGCTGGATGGACTATAAACCAATATGAAGCTGGTCGTCGTAAGCGCTCAAGACATTAATCATCAAAATCAACTGCCGTTTTGCTGATAAACTTGCTCACTCATCGCCTCATTCGTGCTTTTGCTTCATTTGGCAGGTCACTAAGAAAGCCGCCCATCGGGATTGTGGGGGGGTGACCAAAGCCTTTTGACTGCGCACGCCAGAAACTTTTTGTGCATCGGCCTCTGTGGTCGCTAACACATCTCTCCCGTTCGTTCACTCACTCTCCGCTTTTTCCTCGTTGGGCGACAGACGAGCCCTGCATCGTCCCTACCGGGCAGGTCTGTCTGCATTGTTCGCGATGTGGGGGGACACCCCTGCACCGATGCTCAACAAGCTTTTCGCGTCTTGGCCAATGGGGGCTTACGTTTTTTCCAAGTTGACGGGTAAATACCTCCAAAGATACAAGTTTGTAAAAGAAAACAGGGTTCATGCTTGGACAATGGAGTGCGTGCGCGTTGGCCGGCTGTCGGGAACGACGCATGGCAGCATATCCTGCTGTGGAACTTGGCAGATGGATCTCTCTTTTTATTTCTTCTTGTCATTTCTGTTCCCATAATCTTCCTGTTTTGGTTCAACCTCCGAAAACCCTGCAAACCTTGAGGCGAATCGTGCGAGTGTCATGTGGTGCCGGTACCGCTAACACATCGTACTTTTGGTATCCGCGCCGGCGGATAGATGAACCATGACCAAGACCTGAGCGCCAGCGACACACAGATGCTTCGCCTCCACGCCACACCGGAAGCCCCCCAATCATGCCATTTGCCGACGGGTGCTTGCCTCTCGGCTATCGTCCGTACGACACCGAATCAGTTTGTCTCTGTGCACGGGTAAATATCTCAGCTACCATTGCGGAGGGTTTCTCAATCACCGTATCCCCCGCGGGTAATGAAAAAGGACAGGACAGGCTTTCGCTCCCCTCGGGAAAAGTTGGACTGCATTGTGTCAGATCGACACTCGGAAAGTCTGCGAATGTAACCCCAGCATGCAGATCACCGATTCAAACAACGCTTCCTTTCTGACTGTACATTCCTGGGCGTTCGTTTTCGTTTTGGGGAACGGTGCGTTGTCTTTCTTTTCTACACTATTATGCATCATGCGCACATCATTCAAAAGCGCCCAATGCTCGACCGTTGCTGCATATCATGACAAAACTTGGCAGGAGATCCGTTTCTGTCAATTCACCTAGACTGGCATAAATAACGCTAATTAACAAACAAAAGGTTCCACGGCGCATAAACTTTCTTCCCGGGCTCTCGACAGATCTGTAAGCGGTCAGAATCGTGTGTTTTTGTTTTTCGGCCCCGGCGCACGGCCGTTGTAGATTGGCCCATCTCACCACCTGAACCCTAATAAATGTCACACCGCAAAGCAAGGCAGCATACGCATCTCGTTTCCCCCCCATTTTTGGCCTTGACCTCTGTCGTTTCTTCGGCGCGGGGGTGGCCCGGCGATTCGCCCATGGAAGGTTTACCTGGGCTCGGACGCCGCCCGCTTTCCATGGACACGATTGGCCCTCCTTCGGGGCATAAGACACGAGAGCATTCCTAAAAAGGGTTCTTTACGATCAAAACCATATTCCTATGGAACGTGCGCCGGAAAGAAATAAACAAACAAAAGTTTACGGCGTTTCAAGGTTCCGGTACGGCGTGGTTGGTTCAACCATCGGCCTACCAGCCTCTTTGCCGCGTGTACCTGCGACGTCTCATATTGAGCCCGCCGGCCTTGTTCGGCAAAGTGTGCTGATCCCGAAAAGCCAAAACGGCCGGTCAGCCTTTGCACTCTGACGTGCATGGCCTGTCGATTGACTGACGCCTGCTTGGATGATAATCCCACCAATAAGCCCATAATCCAAGCGGCTCGTTTACTGTGCTGTCGTCCTATTGCGGGTGCAGCGGCCCATGATACCACCAGATGAGTTGCCGAACCATGTCAAGCTCACGATTAAAATAACAAGGGACCGGGCCGTAATAGTTATTAGCAAGATACCACACACGCGTATCATTATTAGCCCGTCGGCGTGCTCCAAAGCAGGGGACTGGCTGCGCCGCCGCTCGCACTGCCTACCAAATCGGGAACAATGTCATCAGATTTTATCAGCTCATCTCGCCGATGTGCTTGTTTGGGGTTCTTGTCTTCTTTATCATAATATTATCGTGTGTTTTTTTCCGACGCTTGAATACGCCACCGAGGTAGTGGTGCATGTTCTGCTGCAGAATTGGTGCCGTCTTCGCAGCCAGTCTTTTGATCTCACTTCCACGGCACTTCTCGACTCCCAACCATTTCGTTTTTCAACGTCTTCGTACGGAGTATATGTTTTCCCTTTTGGGATGTAGATATTACTTTCCTGTCGCTGCCGGGCCTTGTTTTTAGTATGTTGCTTGTCTCTCGGGGACGGGGATAAGCCAGCCTTGGCGAGTCGGGCGCGCCATCGGCCATTTTGGGCATGCATCTTGACAAAGTTGAAAGCAGGCTCAACAAGGCTCGTCCGGCTCAAGGGAGGGGGCACGATGCAACTAAGCTTTTTTTGCGCTTTTCTGGGCGCTCATGCACGATGCACATGGGGCGTGTGCGTGTGGGCATGAATAACGACCCCAGTGGGACAATTTATCCTGCATGACGGGACGTTTTGTCAGCAAATGACGGCGGTGAGAATCTTATGCTGCTGTCAACGCTTTTGGTTGGCTCTTCTCGCATGGCTCTGGCACGCACCAAGGCAGGCAGTTGGCCGAGCCTCAGATCAATCAGGCAGGGTCCTTTAGAAGGTCGAAATGCAGGATCTGCGCCTGTGACACGGTGCGTTCCAATTCGAGCCTTGGCTCTCAGGCCCGTTCCTCTGCTGCACATCACCGCTGGCCCGGCGACATTTTGTTTCCTGGACGCATGAACACAGTCACTTACCACATCAATTGCTTGGCCTGCATGAGTTTGGCGTTGGAACTGTCTCGGCGTGGGGTCGACAGATGGCGCGCGTGATGGCCCCAAGAGTTTTGGTCCGCAGGACGCTAGACCTCTTCCCGCAATGGGACACATCATGCGTAGCATTTTACGATATTTCATTTCGCTTGGCTCCTCTGTAGCATGGGTGCATCTTCCACACACACCCTCGTCGGGGTATTCCAACCGGGACCAACTATTGCCCTTTTTACCTCATCGCTCTTGCGGCCCCATCGAATATTGCGAGCTCCCATCGGCATGGCCGACTGAGCTTCTGGAAGCATTCTCAGATAACGGGGCCAGCCTGCGACTTTGCAATTTGGGCAGGGGAGGGGGCCAGACGAGGGAGACCCCAGCTGGTGCGGACGTGGACCACCGTTGGTCCTGACTCTTCCCCTGATCCAATCGAACTGCTCATGATGATTCCTGCTGGCTAGTCAGATGGACAGGCAGATCCGCTGGGTGGAGTGGGCGGCGTTGCTCGTGGCTGGGCGAGCCAACGGATGGGCGCGCTGGCTGCGCCGTGCACGACGGTGTTCTGGGGTGGGTGCTGCTCGTCCTGAGATGGAGATCAAGCCCGAGGGGCCTGCTGCGAAGAATAATAGAACGAACTAGTATTAATAAAGGAAGAAAAGAATTGGGCTAATCTGCAGACCAGGGCAAGGACCAGGGTAACTTTGGCTGGAGGGGTGTGTGATGAAGGAAAAGTGGTCGACTCAAGCCATCAAGCCACCAAGCCACCCAGCCTCAAGCCACGCCAGCCCGCCACAGCTAAGCTGCTGGTCGCACTTCCGCTCTTGATGCGTACCAGTCGCGGTCGGGAGATGGGAGGCTCACAAAGGTGCGAGGGTGGGATTGGGAGGCAGCGTGAGAGGGCGTAATTTTGTTCCGTTTGTCTCGCAATTTTTCCAAACACTTGCTGCAATACCACATTATTACGCACAACAAAGTACGACGGCATGTCAACGCACACCGTTACGATCGATGTGTTACTTTTGTTGCTTCTCGTTTCGCCACCGCCGCTGGTTCACCCTGCTTACGTTGTCCTTCCTCAGAGACGAGTGGGGCCATAGCGATCGCCTGATCGGGGCGCGATGCCAGATCTCTGTCCTGATTTGACAGCGCCTGCAGACAATATTGCAGAGTCACGGTCAATGTCTCGTCGAGATGAGAGGTACAGGGAATGAAACGGCGCACGAGGACACTGTAGCAGCAATAATATAGCTGCGTAAAAAAGGGAGAAATTGCTTCGTCGGCATTCTTGCTCGAGTGCGAGTGTTGCGGTAGCAGCGCTCTACACCTGCTCAATCGGTACCTTTCCTAACCCCGACGCCAACAGCCTTGTAGATGGCAGATTCGGTAGGAGATATTTCCTGCAGGCGGGATTGTTCGCATCGTTTTTGCATGTAATAGCCCGTTCAAACCGGGCCTTTCCCCCAGCCTGGCTGCACCGTAGAGCCTTGTCTCGCTGCCTTGCCACAGCACATGTGCCGAGTATGGCGAGCCTGAAAACTAGTCATCGCTCCTGCGGCAATCGCAATGATGGATAACGGACAATGCTTAATTAATGATGAAAATGGCATCTCTACGTCAAACTGGAAATGCGAGTCGAGATCTCGTCGCAGCGCTGCGTTTGCTTAGGCGGGCAGCCACGCTCTTGCCAGGTGTCAGCAAGTTGCCCGCCATCGGCCAACTCTTGGCCAAGACATCTTCCACTCGGACTCGCACAACACCACCAATAGCTGATCAGCGTCGGATCCCATCTATCCCGCCACCGCTGCGAAAATCGAGCCAGCCGACACACTCTTTCCAAATGACCCCCAAAACGCCTCCCGCCAGCCATTCGGATCCCTCCCCTCACGAGCTGCTCTGGGGGCCGACGCGAAACTGCGCCCAACCACCACACGTTTCACCTAAACAGTCGTTCGCCAACCACGTCCGCCCTCCTTGCCTCCGCTGGAAATGGCGAGCCTTGATTCCTCGGGCACTGACGCAACTCCGCTTGTCATGTCGACAAGGGGACCGCCCGGTCATCGGGCACGTCACGGCAATCCAGCGGACCTATCCGTCCACGCCCAGTCGCTTGCCTGGCCGTACGACCTGGCACAGATCTTGCATACCGTTCCATCATGCTCTCGCAGCACAGGAAACGGCACCCTGCTTGGCTTGGCCATCTCGGGAAAGGGCCCTCGCTGTGATATGTCCAACGCGACAACATCTCGGTTGCGCGCAGCCACAGACCGCTACCAACGAAACACACAAAGGTGCCGTCTTCGCAACAGCCTATCCACACATTCATCGCGGAACCTGTCAAGCAGGCTTTGAAATGGTTGCGCGCCAGCTGTCGCACGCCCCCTCCTGTTTGGCTCGTACAGGCAATCCTCCGTAAGATCAACTGGCTGTGGCGCTATACTTTCAACACCGACTCTTCATCGTCACAGTGGCCTGTGGAGTTTCTATTTTCTGGGCAGTGACCGGGCTTTCCCTGACTGGCGCACCCAATCGTATCTCCGCCCCGCTGGCCTCGTTTCATCACCAGGAGACCCCGGTCCGGGTACAGAACCCAGGCTTCAACCTCGCAACGGTCTTGGGGCGGCTCTACTGTGGCGGCGGCGTTGGCTACCGCGCTCTTGGCACACTGCCCTAGGCGACCGAGCCAGCATGCAAGTCAGTCGGCCTGTCAAACCCTCCATGGCAGTCATGATGCGCCGCCCACATCCCCGTCGACGGCCCACTGCACCGTAAGCACCTACGAGAAATAGCAGGTATCAGCATTCACTGAGTCGCTTTCTGGCCCTTCGTTTCCACAGTGGCTGCTGCTTAGCTCTCTCATTTCTTTGCCCCAGTGCTGGATGTCGCTGTCGGTGCGTCGCCGCGCAATGCTCTTGGCCTCAGCGATAGCCGGGCGGCGTGGCCAGCTGCCCTCCGGGGCTTCCGCTCCAAATGGCACGGGCGCACCGCCGCCGAAACTAAGAGGCAGACTCGGGAGAAGAAAAAAATGTATTTCGTAGCCCGGCACACATGTTTTTGCTGAAGCCTGCCGCTGCTGCACCCGACACACGGCAACCGGCATGCCGGCCTTATCGGCGCCGTACTCGACTCTGCGTGCACGCTGCGTGCCTTGGGATCGAGGGGATCTTGGATCGGTGGTGCGACCGGGGCCAGCTCTCACGCCGCCAATATCGCCGATTATGGCAGCCCCAGCTGAGTACAGTCACCGCTCGCATGGAGAGGGCGCAGGATTGTGTGTGGCGCACCGTCCTGGCCCTCCTTGGCTGACGGCAAGCAAGGATACCCACATCTGCTCAATGCCCAGGATCAGGCTCCGATAGCAAAACTCGAACAAAAATCACGCCGCAGAGGCTGCACCCCCGTTAAGGGAGTCGGGAGCGCATACTCTTGGACCCGTTGCCGGTGATTTCCTCATAGACATAGACGAGTGGATATATCTTGTCATTTGGTGTACATAGCACGTCGGCAGTGCTATTGTGGCTGGACAAGCCTCACCAATCTCATGTACAGAATGCTAGCCCGGACTCGAAAATGTTTTTTCTGCGACGCTTGTCCATATCAGGTTGAAAAACAGATTCCCCTAACCAGAATCCCATGCTCGTCGGACTAGTTTCGCAGAATTCGCAGTGTTCCGATAGGAGTCTGGTGCGCCTTGGCAGAGAGTCTTCGGGTGCGTCTCCCGTTAGGCTTGTCGTGTTGAGTCGAATTGCACGAGTGCTCTTCTTCTGAGCAAAAGGGTCCGATTTAGTTCGCCGAATTGTCGGACTAAGGCTGAAAATAATTTCTCCGGTATTAATAAATGACGTTATGGGGCAATCGACTGCGTTGGGGCGTCAGGCGCCGCCATCGGCTGCAGGTGTGACTGGTCTCCCCGTCACTCCGACAGAGAGATGCCGCAAATAGAGCAACAACGGACAGTCTCCCTGGAGCGGATATCATTGCTACCAGTATCCGTCCCGCGCTCATGCGTTCTATATACTGCAGTCACCGCTCACAAGTACCGAATCTAGCGGTGGGCAGACTCTCCCAGCACCAGGCAACAACTACACCAGCCATATTGATGCAGCCCAGATGGTTGCTCAGAAGGTAACCTGCAGTACAGAACTATTTTATAGGCACGTTTGTCATTTCGAAAGGAAACGGATAAAATCGAAAGTTGTTCTGTAAACGGCTTTTTTAGGTTGCAGACCACATGCTGGCAGTTGAATTCTCTAGGCCGATGCTTTCTGTCGACATCGAGGCAGCAAAGCATGCTGGCTCCGCCGCATTGGAAAATAAAAATAGATGGTCAGAATACCAATCCGCGGTGGTCGAGCAATTTCGACTCGAAGCTTTTCTTTCTTGCTCAGTCCTTTTTGAGTTGCAGATTGTACCCAGAAGCAGTGCCGACGTCAGTGAACCAAGACTGCCGCTGTGACAAAGACAAGCATGACCGGACCCTTTTTGGGGGCGTGCTAGATCGCCGACAGTGTACGTCAGATCTGGCCGTGGCCTGGAAGGTTATTACTCGTCGGGGTTAGTCTCGGCCTTTTCCCGACGTTACATTGTTCAGACTCCCGCCCACCAAAACCTGACTAGCAGCTCGCTGCCACCAGATTGCCTTCCAGCGTGGCATCTGTGCGATACCAGGGCTGAAAAAAAAAAAACTGCACTTCCTGCGCTCAGCGGAGTGGTCAGCGCCGATGCACATAGATCGATTGCGCCCCGATGATGGCATGGGGTTCTCTGGCCAAGATACTCATCAGCACGCGCACGCAAAGCAACGAAAGTCGCAACAAGTGCCATACCTGGAAACAGGGTTGGGTCTGAATAAGGAGCCGAGTCCAATTCATTGTCTGTTATGTTGTTGTTGTTTTTCCTGCGTCCTTGCTTCGCCTACATCTGGCCCCAGAGCTTTGCTTGGGCTGTGTGTAGCGCACACGCAACACATGAATCGGCAGTTGCTCATCGGTTTCGCTCTCTCCAGACAACTGCCCATTTCGTCGTAGCTCATGGTCAGTGACCAAATCTGCGGCATTTGTCACCCCCATGCATGACAATACGAAATGGATCAAATCTTGGCAAGCGGTCGCGCCCGTCATACTGGCAGATCGCCAGTCAGAAACATACTGTCATGCTTCCAAACTGCCATGGCCTCGACACTCCCCCCACCGTGGTGCCGACGGCAGCCTCGAGTTTCTGTCCTGCTCTGGCAATCTCAAAATCGTCCGCTGGGCTTGGTGCTAAAACAGCTGGCCTGCATAGCCCCCCTCCCCGGCCGGACAGGGCCCTTTTTAGGATGCTGACCCGTTGCTGCACGTCTTCCACGCCCTGGATGACATTTGGCGATTGTAAGCACAACTCTATTTTAGCACCACTCACACGCCCCTTCTGACACTCTCGCGAATGAAGAGGCAGGCGTGCGGGAGACGTACCCGTGCTGGTGTGCCCCCAACCACTACCCCGAAAAAAAACATGGGGCACGAGCTGCATTATTTCCCTACCAGATGAGGCTGTTGCGCCTTGAAGGATTGGGCTTCCTGGTCGATTTAGACTGTTGACAAAGCTTACCATCTAATCAGCTAGGGCGTCGGCGGCTTTTGGGGGTTGTTATTTGGGCCTAGTGCGGTTCGTTCAATCTGTGACCTGCCAGTAATCCCGCCTCTCTTTTTTCTACGTTATTTCTCTTTTTGTCTTCTTCCCCATACGAAACTAACGAAAACCCTGTCAAGGGTGTCCATGCACCAGCCTTGCAAAGAAAGGTCCATCCCCCCTACCAGATCAGGCTAATACCCGTAGCAAGTCATACGACTGTATACGCTCTGCCTCACGTTTAGTGCCTGCCGAGCCGCTCTTCCCATTTTTACTGATCTTGAACGAATGCAGCAGCAGCCGAGCTCACGATGCGCAGGCAATAAGCACCAAAAGGGTGGGAATCGGCAGAGCAAAAAGGGGGAGGGGGTGTAAGGCCTGGATAGAGATTTGCCCGTTATATTGCGGAGGCTGTCAGGCGATGGGCTCGCGGGAAGGAAATATCGGTTGCCTATTCTGGCGAAAGTCTGCGCTGCGTCGACGAGGCACGACCTGCTCGTATATGGTGATGTAAGGCTTTGGTGCTGCAGCTGCATACGACAGCAGATACTGGCGGGACACGGTAACGCAGCAAGAAACGTAGCGATTGAATGCAGCCAGTCTCGGTAAAGAAAATTGGCCATCAAGTCACGAATCCGTGCTCGTAGATTTTGCCCAGATCCGAACCCGATAACGTCACTCGATAGCGCCCTTCGGTCTCATCCGTGCTGTCTGAGCTATAGGGTAGGCCACGGTTTGGTCAACGACCGGCACGAAACCTTGCCATTCGCGATGTTTTTATCAACAGCCCTGCTGTGACGGCATCATCCTGACGGAAGATGCTCCTTTGGCAGATCATTAGCTTTATCTGGGAGGGATGAGAGGGTAGGGCCTAAAAACCGGGTGGTTAAGCTGCGAACCAGCGGAAACTTTCGACCGCTCCATGTTTAATCGTAGTGAGTCCGAAACGCTATTTTCTCGGAAGTAAATCCAATCCGTCCAATTCAATAAAACAGAGGAAGTAAAAAGGAAATTGCGAAAGTTTACTGTTCCTATTCATTTAGTACGTACCGGTTGGTGAATTGAGCAAAACGTAGGAAAGACAAATGAACTGAAACAGGAGAATGCCAGAATCAGCTTTGTTGTTGGACTCATGGAGCCTGAAGGGTATGCAGTGTCCACGCATTACAGGGGCTTTGATAATCGGTAGTTTAGAAGCGGTTCTTCATCGGGACCGTATAAGATAGTTAAGAGGATGTGGTTGGAGAATTGAAGTCTTGAATGAGATGCCAATTTAGGGAGCCTCCTTGTCGGACCGACGAGAGAGATGCACCTCAGCTGTGCATAAATGGATCTAATTCGAGTATTCTAGACACTCTTGAGCACCTGCCATGGCGGTAGTGAGTTGAACATCGCGCTATTGCTTGCTGACGACCTACGTGTCCCGCCAATTTGAGCAAATGCAGAATTGACGGCTACAGATCCGAACCAAAGACGTTCAGCTATCCTTTGACTTCTGGTAATCAGCCCGAAAGAAAAAGGAAAAAAGACAAAAAGAGGACTAATTAATAACGTTTTCAACAATTACAGTTTTCAGGCGGTGCTTGTAAGTCGCCCTCCGTCAATCATGCGCGGCGACACAGCTGCTGCATAGATCCAACGGCAACAATTCTCTTATAATCGTCATATAATCTTGCTCCTGTGCAGAACTTCAAATATCAACTGCGCCCCAGTAGACAAGAGAAGCGGCGGGCAGGGCCGTTGCGGCAGCATCGTCACGCCACAACCCGAGGCCTCGCACGGCCGTCTGCTGAATGTGCTTTGCGCTATGCAACGCATGTACCAAAAACCCGGAAGCTGAAAACGAAACCTTGTTAGTCCTGGCTGTCTTATCCGGTCTAAGCGAGCGCCTCGCGAGATGATGGTGGCAGTGGCTACGTTTTTGTCCTTTCTCGTTTTTCTTCCGAATGTAGTAATCTGACTAGGAAGTTACGCTGATCTCCCGCCGCAGCGGGAGCGCTTCGAGACTCATGTCCTGTCTTCCGGAAGCCTTTTCCGTGCAAAAAAGTAGGGTCTCTCATTCAGCACACAGTTTCAGCAATCATTACACGCCTCTCCCCTTTCTAATGTTTTAGTATTATTTTCTAGACACGGTGAATACTTGTTTCTAATGTGTCTACATCAAAGTCATCCGAGTGGCCGTTGCAACGGCACTGTGGCTAAGGGGCGGCAGGGAGCAGGGGCTTGGGCCACATTGTTCCGGCCGTTGTGACGAGGCATCAGAAAGTGTCTCGCTGAACCCCTGCCTAGTCGGGTTCACTTTGGAAATGAGTTGACACGGAATAGCAATATCGACAAAAAGAATATCGTTCTATACCGGAAACAGTGCATTCCGAGACAATTCTGTAATTGATGCCACGCCGAGGTGAAACCCGGAGAACTCAAGCAACGAGACATCGCCAACAAGTAAGCAACTGCCGGACCTAACACCCGCGCTGAGCACAAAGGCGAGACACGCTTGCATCGGTCACTCTATACTGTTTCGGGAACGAGCCAGTACACAATCTCGTTTGGCAATTTTATTTTGTCTTTGTCTTTGTGAGCCAGCGTTGATAAATCGAAGCTACATACAGTTCTAGGCATCGCTTCCCGAACGCCATGTCTTCGGTTTGCACACCTTGAGGCGACCCCCGCTCCCCTACGTCCCACCAACAAGAGAAGCCCTGCCGCTCTTTCGTACGAGATCATAGGCATCTTTCCCTGCCGGCTGCTGCGGGAGCCTGCGCCAGCTGCACAGCCTAGGTGGCGCGTAGAGGGCTGTCTCGTGCATAGCGTTTGCCTTGGTGGCTCGTGGTTCGCTGGCTTTTCATATCGGCAGTTGCTTGCTGGCCTATGTATGCTGCGAAACAGGGGCAGAGCGGGGGGCATATGCGCGCTCGATGTAATCTAGATGAGAACGTGAGCTTTATCTGCGAGCGTATCTTGATCCGTGCTGCGAGGGCGAGAAGCCCGAGGGACGGTCTGCTCCTTGCTGCCTCCCATTCACACCGAGGCTTCTGTGCCGAAATTCGGGTACCGGGCGGCATATTACTCTTTTCTCTTTTTAATACACTGTAAAGCTCTACCCCAATACAGTTGACTGAAGCATTATCGCGTGCCAGTGACCTCTGATTGTGACTAGCTGAAGATGCACAGTGGCAGATTACCACCCTGCCCCGACAGGAAGTCATCCGAGATCATCGGCAAGCGAATCAGGGCGGTCGAGGCAATTTGCCCACAGACGCCACGCATAAACCCCGTACCATTTCGGCAATAGCATATCGGATCGATCATTTTTCCCACGTCGTTTCCGTCGGCGGAATGCCCTAAATGACGGCGTCGAAGAGAACAACGAGCAGCTTAGCCGGTTATCTGGGCAGATATACTTGAAAAAAAAGCCGAAATTCCAATCGCATGTATTTCTAGCTATCAAATCAGAAGCACATCACGAGCCGCAGATTCACCGCGGTTGCCACTGCTCCTGGCCCAGGCTGAGATGGGAAGCAAACGAGTAGCCCGCGTGCCTGCATCACGAAAGTATACAGAGGAATCCTGCGGTTGACTTTGGACGACAAATTTCCGCTTTCTTCGACCGTAAAAACTTACGCATAAGAGGGTCTAAGCTAAAAATACGTGACGCGGAAGAAGCAATCGAAACCTACGCCGATAACCTCAGCGCCGCGGACGAAAACTCGTCTTGCTATGATGCTGCTGCGATGCCAATTGCCTTTTGTTTTGTTTTTTTACTTTTGCACCTTTTTATCTTTTGAAAAGTTCTACATGACGTCCTTTTTCTAATCTTGTTTTAACCGCCATACCTGCGTTCAGACTGGCTATATGGAGTGGTGATGTGGCGTCTTTACAGCCGGGCCTGTAGAAATTTGTGACTGGTAGGATGCGAATAAAGGCTCAATCCTTTTTGGACGTATGCTGGTTCGCAGCGCTTTCGCAATACTTACCTAAGCGGCAACTTGTGAGAACACAGATCACCCGAGCAGATTTAGAGGGCGGCGAGGATCATTGAACGTAATCCAGAAGACATGGAACAGCTCCGTCGCGTCCTGGGGGATGGTCGCCCATCGTGTGCCCGGGCTTCTTGACAATAAAATTCGTTACGCATCTAATTTTACGAATTTAGACCTTCCTATTGCTCATGTATAGGGATAGCGAATAGAATTGGCCTCGGCGACCACAATGGCAGATACGATGGCCGTCTGTATAATTTCACCTTGGCTGGGCCCGACTGGGCCATGTCCATTGCGAAGCCCGGACACCGAATGTCACCGACAGCGTCACGATGATGTTGATTACAAGACGGAGGGTTCTCAAAGTAGTTGATCTAGTCCGCCCGTTACGGACATCTTGTGAGTGTAGAGCCTGGACGACAAGCTAGAAGCAATTTGCATTTGATTTATTCGCCGATTGATCACGAATACAGCAAGCTCGGGGAGAACTCCAAATCCCCGCCGTGAAGTCTGCTTAATCCTTGTTTCCCTGCCTTTCTTCCAGAATGTCATTTCATTTTCTGCCATTAAAGCCAACCAAAGCAATCTCACTTTCCCCATTTCCGCAAAGCGAAATAACTCAGTTAGGGGTGCCGATAGAGTTGCACAAGCCCACGCGATCCAGACTGGTTGCCATATAGATGGGCACGTGTATTTGATTGCGATGGATGTAGAGTTTATCTGTACTTTTATTCGCATAATAATATTGAACCGTTTACATGACGCTACTGCAAGCCAAGCTTGTCCAGTCCTGCTGTCAGCCGTTGGCGCTCCAGTCTAGGTCAACTGATCTGGTGCATGATCGCGATGAACAAGGACAGCGCATAATGAACGAAAACGAAAAAGGGTTGCAGATCAAATAAGAAAAATTGAATAAACCCTCCGGGGGTATGATTTAGAGACCTGCAATTTGCCGTCGCCACATGCCTTTTGAGTTCCACGTCACCAGTAACCCAATCGACCAGACCGCGTCGAAGGTGGCGCACTCTGGGAGCGTCGGCAACCAGAAAAATCGAGCTCACAGCTACAACAAATCTAAAAGTTGCAGCCTGAGAATGAAACAAAAAAAAACTGATTAGAAGACGGCACATGAACCAAAATGCCGGGAATTCAGCGCCAAGTCCCGGTGGCTGAACAAGAACGCGAGGCCACCGCGTTGAGTACGCGGCCACCCCCTCCCTGTGCCCTCGTTCATGTTCCGAATAGTGTTGAATAGCGTGGGCGTTTTGTTTTCTCGCTTTTCTACTTTTTTCCGCGGATCAATGCCCAAGAGCGACGGGGGTGGCTGGCCAGGCCTTGCCCTGTAAGATTGATGGCGCTCCTCTAGTGTGAGTATAGGGCGGATATTTCCGTCTGACTGGTACTGCCCCCCGGCTATCGGGTGAGACGGTCTCCCACTACGCATCCTTGATACCACCTCGTTGGAATCACGAGGAATAAAATTGCCGGAGACGGAGGATTTTGGGGGTGGCGGCCTCTATCTTCCCGTCCAATTGGGCGTGGGGGGACAAGCCTGGCATCCGAAGACGGGATGTGTGGGAGACAACCTTGGGTTCGTGAAGTCGTCACCCCTCCCCAAGAAGAAAAACATGCGAAGAAAAGCCACCAGTTATCAATAGTTAATCTACGTGACGGAAAGTGGCGTTGATAATGGTCACTGTTATTCGTGTTGGGGCGTGTGGACTAGGGTGTCGGAGTTGCGTGCTCCAAATTTCCACATTCTGCAGCTAGAATGAGTGCGTCGCACCTCCCCCCGGATAAAAAAAAAGCAAAATGTATCGGCTAATAGAAGCTGGTACTCATTGCATCGAGTTTTGAGAGGTTAGGAGTCGAAGGGCGAGTGTTTCGGACCCGGCCTGATGCGACTCTCGGTGCGCGCAGGAGCAGAAGCTCGAAAGGGCATATCGAAATATGGACAACAAAGAATTTTGTAGCAGAATAAACTTGTTCATACAAATGCTGAGAAGTATCTCGACAGTTTCAGGTCGGCAGATGTCATGAGCAAACGTTATTATCAAATGACGACATGAAGCAGAATGCAGAAGGCATACTGTCAGTTGAATGAATCCACGCGTTTAAAATATTCATAGCTTTTCACCCCCGAATCCTGACCAAGATGCTATCCGCAAGTTGAAGATCCTGTAGTCCAACTTAAATGAGCGCAATGTTCAACCGTTTCCCCCTGTTTCTGTATCATCTGTACCTATGCCGCTGCCTCCGGTCTATCCTACGTTTCTGCTAAGAGCCAGTATACTAGTAAGATATTAATTTGAAACGGATAAATAGCGTTAATGGGCCTGAAACCCTAGTGGCGTTACTATGATAAAGTATTTCGAAATATAGACGTCATGATATAATGATCAACGCGGCGTTTTTCCAAAACGCCGCGGCGGATATACAGTTTTACGTTCAACGCTTTGATACACTGACACGAGATACGGAACCAAATAAAGCTGCATATAGCTGTACGGGTACATACTAGTTCAAGTGGTTTTCAAAGCTTACGAATAGTTAGCACAGAGAATGAAAGGGCGGGATTTAAATTACGGCTATCTGTTCCTCAAAACATGGAATCAAGCGCGATTAATCCGACGGGGATAGGAAGCAGTAACTCTCGTCTAGCATTGGATCCAATACATTGTACATTAAATCCCTTGCAAACTTATCACTGCCCTCGTGGGAAAATGGATTTCGGTTCGCGAGACATGCGTAGCGCTTGTAGAAGCTGAGCTTATGAAGAGGATTCCTCGAGCTGAAATTGATTTTGAATTTCATCAGATGGAAATCGAAACATGGACAAAGAGCGGCGGCCTTTACCAAAATGAATTGTTATATTGTCCGTAAATGTCCGTAAGTACTGACGTGACTCAATCAATGACCCATATCCTGACCAATCTTGATCATAATTCAAGCATCTAGATAAACCTGATATTATAAAACCACAAAGAAAAAACCAAGGAAATCTCAAATGCGAATCGCTTTTAGCAAATTATTGCTGCTCCTGCTTCTCCGCGCCCTCAATCCAGTCAATCTTGCGCTTCTTTGACGGGGACTCGATCTCCGTCGACTGCATCACTGCCTCCCCACCCGCCCCGGCCTCGACACTACCATTGGTCTTCCCATTCTGTTCATCTGCCTTCTTCTCCTCGGCGTCCACGTCGGAGCCGCATCCGCCGCGGAACTTGCCCAGGAGCTTGGGCAGGCCCGGAATACCGAGGCCCGCAAAGTTGCGGCCGGCAGCCTCGCGATCGCACAGGTCGATGACGGCGCCGATGAGGTCGTGGTTGATCTCGTCGCCGACGACGCTATCGTGCTTGTACGCCGGGTGTGCGGCGACAAAGTTGCGGATCCAGCGCGCGGCCGTGTCGAGCTCGCCGCTCGCGCGCTTGCTGATGAGGCTGAGGTACGTGGCCAGCTCGCACCGCGTCTCGACGTCGACGTTGACGCTGTCGAGGTAACTCTCGACAATGGGCACCAGGCCCGGGAACTCGCCATCGATGGAACCGTTGATGATTTCGTCGATGCTCATCTCGGCGTACTCGAGCTCGACGGGGCCGCCGGGCGAGCCGGGGCGGCTGGGGTAGCGGGAGCCGGGACGGCTGCTTCCGCCGTTGCCGTTGGCGTCGTCACCGAACACGGTGTTGGCGCGCGACGGACGGCTGGGGAAGACGTTCTTGCGGAAGTAAAACTTGTCGTTGAGGACGGCGTCAAGGTTGTGCGCGCGCTCCATGTTCTCGTCGACCTTTTTGATGGGGATGTAAAAGTTGAGGTCAAAGGAGAGGATGGCGCGTGTCAGGAGCACCATGAAGACGGAAAAGGCAGCGTTTTCAAAATCGGTGACTTGAATCTCCATGGAACGGAACTCGACACGCCAGCCAATGTTGTTCTCCGCGGGCGGGGGCTTGAAGCGCATGTGCTGCCAGTTTGTCGACTGAATGTTTTCAAAGTGGTCGGTTTTGTTGAGGTCTAGCTCCTGAAGATCTTCCTCGAAGATGACGATGGGGTCTCGAATGAACAAGTGGGCAAAGTGCGTGGCGAGTCGGTCGTCCATGCCACCGCTCATGAGCTCCTCTTTGATCTTGGGATCAAAGACCAGGTCTGGATCCATGTACTCTTGTCGTAGTCTGTGGTCGAGGGAGATGTATGTTGAGTTGGATGCGTATCGTGATTTGGGAATCCTCCAGCGATCATTCTTCAGCGGTTTCTCTCCCAACTCCTCTGGCGTTCTGCAGTCGACGGCTCGGCTGATCTGGTTCCATCTCACATCGGTACCGGCGAGAAATCCCTTGTAGATGGGTGTCGCCGCGGTCAATGCAAGCATGATGGGACCAAGCGGGCTCAGTTGATCATAGAGCGTGCGTCCTTCATTGATATTCTTGGCCTGGAATGTGATTTGCAGACAGCAGCTACCCATACCAAAAGCCATGGCGTCCATGTGGATGAAGTTGTCAGGAGCGGCTCCGTTGCGCACATCGTCATCCTCGGGAAACTTGTGCAAGTCATAGTTGACCGTGGGGTCCTTCCAGGGGTTTGGCGTGTTCTTGTCGTGGAAGATGGGGACGTTGACCTGGACTTTGCGGCCTCGCCGAGATCGGATATTGGCGGCAAGCGTGGGGAAGCGGATGTGAGGATTGGCGATTTCGTCAGGAACAAACTGGGAGCGCAGCCTATCACCAGAGGGAGGGTAGTAGGGGTCGGTAAACTGGCCAGGAGCGCCAATTCGGGGATATGTGGTGAGAGTAATGGGATATTCAGAAGCGAGCATGTGTTCCTTGGCGATTTTGCGACGAAGCTTCATGTCCGGCTCGACGCCGAGAAGCTCCTTGAAGCCAATGCCCCAAGGCTTACCGGGCGTGGCTTCGAGCATGAAGCGGCCGAACTCGGGATGAAAGACGGGAAGAGCATTGGTCCTGGTTCTAATCATTAGCAGGCTGTCTCGAGTGTCTCGAGTTGATGAATGAACTGTGCATACTGTTTGCATTCTGTTTCTTGAAGTGCGGGTACGCAGCCACCCTCTTTGGCGAGCTCCTTGTCTGCGGCAAGAGCTTTAAGAATCTCGGCCTGTCGCAGAGACAGGTAAACCTTTTCATTGTCTTTGTTATAGTTGACAACTAGGTATTCGACCTGCAGTCTAGTTAGTGTGTTATTCAATGAGAGAATGGTGGGCGTTGAGTGAGTCTTACCTCATCACCCCAGAGTAGCGCATCGCGTTCCTTGCCCTTGGCCTTGTTCCAGATTTCCAGTAATTGCTATCGTCCATGTCAGTCATGAGAAAAAGGGTTCACGAAGGTGCTATTATACACACCTTGATGCCCCATTCGCGAACCTGGTCGGCACGCTTCTTGGCCTCGGGCCACTCCAGCGCCGTTCCTAGTGCACTGTCTCAGTAGGTCAGTACAGTCTCAAACGGCGCGACGCCACTGATAGAATCAACGGAAAATGAGGCTATCGACTTACAGCAAGCCCATTATGGCGACAGAGACGAGCCGAGCGAAGATGTAGGGCGCAGAAGGCGGTAGAGCAGCTCAAGCCAAACGCAAGCGGGTGTATATATGACGCAACCTTGACAGCGCAACGAGCTGCAGCGTGACGGATGCAAGACACAGCACAGCTGCCGAATAGACAGAGATACCGCAACCCTGTCAGATCAACTGCACTCAAAATTGCAGAGCGAAGACTTGGGATGAACCGAGGCGGAGAGCAAAAGAGCGTGGCGGGCGGAGATGGACGGTTTTTCGATATGTCCGGCTGGCGTCTGGTGAAGGCGGCGGGCTTGTGGTGCGGCAGCTGGCGACGGCCCGGCAACCTTAGTAGGAGCGATTGGTTGACGGCTGGCAGCTGGCAGCTTGTTTTCTCCTTAACAACGTTTCAAACAACAAGAGAAGACAGTCTTGGTATTCAATTACCAGCCTTTAACTTTGCCAATTCATATGATTACAAGAACAAAAGCCAACGCTGTCCGAACACTCGATGAAAATACACCCAGGACGCTAGCCTTGAATGGTTTTTTGCGGCTGGACGCTCAATTTTGCAGCGACATTGGTGGGGACCCCGGCCCAAGCCCCTCCAAAAGAAGAGCGGACTTTTTTTTTTCTCTGTGTCAGTGGTCTGAGTTGTATGCGATGCTTAGAAATCCAATTGCGCGGGGAAAGCGAAGAGTGCTAATTCTAGAATTTTTCTTTCAGGCCGGGGTCGAATAGGTGGCATTGGTTATGCAGTGTAGCTGAGGGTCTATCTGAATTGAAGAACACCTATGCCGACGGATTACAATCACTGACCGAACTGCCAATTAAGGTTTTCCATGTCCAGCAAAACGACGCTCGCCAGATTGAGCAGACCGTCATGTGACCGGGCCGACGACTGCCAATGCCGGCGGCGACAGGAGCGAGACCGACAATGGCGATGCCGGGCTGTCGGGCGCCTTACTGACCAAGGACATTACAAACAGGCGATACCGATATGTGCACCTCGGATCGTCGTCGGTGTGCGCTGCTGGTGACGCTGCTGTGCGGACTTTGTGCTTTACAAATACATGCAGGGTTGCCTGCTTACACGACACACTGTTCGGCCGGGCTGTGGACTGGCTGCCAGAGAGGGGCACCGGCCACTCCAAAGCCGGAGAGATAATCGCCCAGCCCAGACAGCGCCTCTTGTGCTCGATGTCGCACCGCGCTCGCCCCAAGGTATATCTGCATGTGTCGCCAGGGTGCATGGTGCAAAAGGCATTCGGACCGGCCAGAATTTGACCGTTGCACTGCGCTGCAGCATACGTGGGATGAAACGGCAAGTTGACTGTTACTGTAAGTCGCGGGCCGAGCCAGAAGAGCATGAATGATTTTCGCCGTGTCCTTTGTAGTTTTTGTTCAGTGAATCTGCTCTTTCGACCACTTCTGTGACATGCCTCATGGAGAGCTGGACAGACAGCTCTACCACCACCAGTGGATGTCGTGGTGCCGCTGCAATACAATGCCATGCGCATGGTATTGCTGGCGACCAATTATTGATTCGAGAGCAACTGCTGCCAATATTACGGATCAATCTCACAGCCATCAACACAACAGCTCAGTCTGTTTGCTTGTTGCCATTTGGCACTCCAAATGCTGATGAGGAAACACTAAACAGCGCCAGGTGACCTCACCGACCCCGCTGGAGAGATAGGACCCGATACATGCAAACCCCGCTCGCTGCTTCAGGTGTAGAAGACGGCACTTATCGCTGTATGCGTCACAGCAACTACCGCATTCTTGGCCCGCCGCCCTGCAGGCGCCGGACAGCGAGCTCCAGCGGTCACTGCCAGAAGCTCGCCCAAAGCGGACTAGCCTGTTAAGGTTTGCCGTGCACCTCTCTGTTGCCGACGTCTCACTCGTCACTCGTCACTACCATACCACCACAGCCACCAGCACACCAGCACACCAAGGCTCACTAGGACAACGCTTTCTTTTGGCCCGTCCCTCCAAAACATTCCATCACAGACTCCCCTCCTCTGCTTCTGTTCTCCTCCGCAACGCCGTCCCCCGACAACTATCGCTGCTGCATCCATCGCCAACTGCAGACACGACTCGATCGAATTCGCTGCCGTCCAGACGGTGACGCATTACCACGACCCCGCTTTCGGGTCTCCCTGCACATCAACTTTTTTTTATAGCTGCGCAAGCTCTCCTATCAGCCCAGAAGCGGTTGATTGGGCCACACAACCTCTCTGCATCAGCCACCATTGCAACAACTTTTTTTTTTTCTGTTTTTTTCTGTCAAGACAAGGAGAACCGAAATTTCGACCGCAACAATGAACCCCCTTCTCCAGAAGAACAAGATTGACGTCAAGGTAAGAAAACTGGTTACTCGATCAGCTTCCCGTGCCGACACATGGTCACGCTATATCGATGCTATACCCTCATCGACAACACAATCAACATCGATTCACACACGTGCTAACATAATTTCCTCTCCTCTCCGCAGTCACTGTCCCCCGAGGAGCAGCGCCTCTTCCGACTCTACGGCAAGCTCCCCTCGCGATCCGACCACTTCGCCAAGCATCTCAAGGAGCGCAAGTACTTTGACTCGGGCGACTACGCCATGTCCAAGGCCGGCAAGGGCGACGGCGTCGACGCCGGCGCCGTCGGCTCCCAGCACCCCGTCCCCGAGAACATCCCTCACCTCTCCTCGCCCATCAACGGCGGTGGTGCCGGCGCGGCCAGCGCCATCCCAAAGCACCTGGGCTTCGGCGGCGCCAACGCGCCCGCCGGCAGCGCTGCCGCCGGTCTCCAGGCCGCCGCCAACGCTGTACCACAGGGCATGCAGGTCGGCAGCCCCGTCAAGGAGAGCAGCTTCCTCAACCGCGAGACGTCGGCGAGCGAGACCGAGGAGCAGGAGACGAAGCCCGCCCAGCAGGAGAACGCCCCAGCGGCAGCGGCGGCACAGCCTCTGGCGGCTGGTGGTGCTGGCATCCCGATCCGCAGATAGGTCATCAAGCCTGCGTGTTTTGGATGCTGAATCACTGTCTCGGCTTGTTTTGCTCTTTTCTATACCAAGGAGACAGAGGACTACCTCGGCGTCGAGTGTGTGTGTACCCCGCCTTTCATGGGTACGACTCGTGAGGGATTCTGCAACACCAAATCACAAGAATGGCGTTGCCCTCCTCGACCTGACGAATTCTCTGTCCTACACGACTTTCGCTATTTTCCCTTCGACATGTTTATTTACCACGCTTTTTTCTACTGCACTGTTGGCGTTATTCGAGGTTTTATCTAGGCAGGCAATATGAACGGCTTGGCTCCCTCTGGAATTATTCATCTTGTTTCGCATTTCTTTTGTCACATGGGTATCTTGTTTTTGTGTTTCATTTTCAGTCTGTTTTTACCTTCCCCAAGTCTTGCATTGTCTGGGCAAAGTTTATTGGCTGGCTCCATAGTGGAAGAGGAGAAAAACAGAAGAAGGAAGAAAAGGTATCATGGAGGAAACATGGGAGGTTATCACGCGAGAGGCCAAATTTGTCGCCTGTGCAAGGATCAGATACTGTGTATTTTGTACGACACTTGGGTTCGATATTTTTCTGCAGCTGTAGTTGACCAATGATCTTGTTTCTCAATCAGAGTCGCGTGTTCACTAGGCTTCCGGTTCATATTTGCCGCTATGCTATGATGAGCATACATGACGATCCTTGTCATGTCGTCTTCCCTAATATTCGGCATTATACTATTGTGTATATACACGATTATCCTTGTCATGTGTTCCTTTCCTATCCCAAAACAATAGTCCATAACCATAATAAATCAAAACCCAACACCATTTTAGGCCCATTTTGATACCCATTCCTTATGCCGCGAGAGCCTTGGTAACCATGGCCTTGGCACCCTCAAACGTGGCGTTGCCGCCAATGAAGCCGGCCGCGTGCACAAAGACGCAGCCCTCGACGCCGGCGATGCCGTCGAGCTCGGCGTCTCTAAAGCCGCGCCACGCCTCGGGCAGGGGCTTGCGGCTCACAAACGAGTCCTTGGACTCGGGCACGCACTGGATGCGCCACTTGGCACCCGGCTCCGGCTTCTCCTGGTACAGCACGTACAGCACGGAGCTCTGGCCCTCCTCCTGCTCGAGCGTGTACAGGTGATCCTTCCAGGGGACGCTCTGGCCCTCGAGGACGAGGACGCGGCCGTCGGCATCGTGCGCCTTGCGCTTGGCGAAGGCGGCCTGCACGACGGCGCGTGCGGGCAGCCACGCGGAGGCGTAGTAGTCGACCTCGCGGTCAAACTCCTCGCCGATGCGCTGGCTCGCCGTCAGGAAGCGCGCGTCCTCGCGGCGCTGGGCCTCGTCGGCGTCGGGCGCGGCCGGCTCGTTCCAGTTGGGGTTGAGGCGGCCGACGACGGCGCCGAGCCCGAAGCCGCCCTCCGAGTAGCGCTTCTCGAGGCCGGCGGCGGAGACCGCGGCGGGGTCGTAGACGGAGATGCCGTTGTCGTGGGCGTCGAGGGCCTCGACGAAGCTCTCGTAGATTTTCTTGTGCAGCATCTGCACCTCGGTGCTGTCTTCGGTGACGCTGCTGCTGCCCTCAGCCTGGTTGGTCAGGGCCGCGAGGCGCTGCGCAATGATGGAGGGGCCGAAGTGGAGGAAGACGAGGCCGGCGGAGGAGAGCTTGGTCGGGCGGCCGGGGAAGGTAGTCGCGAAGCCGCGCTGGTGGTGGTCGTAGCGGTGGCGCGCTGCGTCGTACTCGCCGCCGACGTCGACGACGGTGTGGCACGTCTCGAGGATCTTGGGGTCGCGGGTGCGGACGAGCGCGGAGCCGGCGTAGGCGGGCAGCTGGCGCAGCATGTGCACGGCGAGGGCTTCGTCGGCGTGGAAGTGGCCGCTGTGCGTGCCGATGAGGACGCCATCGCCGCCGGTCGTCGTCTTAAGGCGCTTGGGGGCCGATTCGGCCATGGTGCGGAGGGTGCTGGTGGTGAAGCCGCGACGGAGGAGGGGGAGCATGGACTGGCCTCGCGGGGTGAGAGGCGGGAGACGGATTGAATTGGCGAGGGAACAGCGAAGAGCGAAGGTTGGAAGCTGTTGATTGAGAGAGAGAGGAAGCTTTTTTTAGTGGTGGTGGAGGTTGAGAGTTTGAAGAGGTGGGGAAGTGAAGGGACTTTGACAGGCGGTGCTGCGGCAGCCAGTCGCATGCAAGGCATTAACTATTAACGGGTCGATTCACTATCTCGTCACCGCAATGCAAAACTACAAAAGTCACTTTAGGCTGATAACTCATTCAGGGGGAAAAAAATATTATTGATGTAATTTTACAGATTTAAAAACGCCAGTCCCTATGCACTTCCTGTTTATTTCGAGGCAGCATCCTTGGGCGGGTGCGACAGCCCCTCCACGCCTTGCCGTCCAATGTTGGACATGTCCACGTTTTCGCTTCTCTTGGTGTCCGGCCCGCGCAGACCAGCTGTCGAGCCGTCCGACGTGCCAATGGGACCCTCGTGACGGCCGCTGCCGACGTTGACGGTGCGCGCGTCGGCCGAGTTGAAGTCGGAGGCGCGCGGGGGGTCTTCGGGCAGAGGCAGGTTCGCCTTGACGCGGTCGATTTGCTCAGCCTTGGATTCGGACATTGTGTAGTCTAATTCAGGTTAATGTTTGACCTTTGAAGAATTGAACCAGCAGCCAACTTACGTTGTTTGTTTGATTGGTTAATTGATTGATTGATCGTGTGATGAGATCTGTAAATATTGTAGAGGTCGTGTGCCAGACGAACCCGCCATTTATACCACAATCTCTTCACCTTGAAACTCTGACGTCAATTCTTCCGCTCGAGGTACATGAATCACATAATTGATCACATCGTCATATTGACGTTTACAAGAGCCACTTGCGATTAAAACGTTCCAGTTACTTGCACCCGGAGCGTCACCTCCGTTCTGCGCTCACGCGCAATCTGGAGATCCAGACTGGGGCGGATCTCCACAAAATGATATCACGAACCGTTGCAAGTGCGCCACTCTGCGGGCACAAAGAGACTGTTCTAGAATAGAATGATGCGATTGATCAGAATCGAGATGCTGATTGTCGGTAGGCAAGCCGACAATGCTCTTGAATCTGTGGCGCCCAACACACGACAGCCGCGTCGCCGCCGCAGCATTACCAACATCGCCGCCAATCATCACAATGCACACTCTCTAGATGCAAAGTACATTCTCTTGATGAGCTTGTCTATTTTTAGGCCAAATTGGGCTATATTCTGTTCTCGTCTATGTACGCAGTACCTGGCAGCGACTTTCAATACCGTCAAAGATGCAGGTATTATCTACCGGTACGTATTGCTGGGTGATAACCTTGATCGCTTCTTGAGCTACCATGCCCGCAAGAGCGGCTGAAATGTTGTGCAGCTCGCCTCCCGCGGCACGTGCCACTTCCTCGGTAACTTGAATGGTTCTTTCGTGACCTTGTAAAGCTGAGGCTTGCGCGTAGATGGCCGCCTGCATCTCTTCCGCAGAGGGAGCCAGCGTATTGGGGGCAAGGCTGAGCGCGAGGTAGATGGATATCAAGGACGACTGCATTTCAGGACCTGCAATGGCTGCAATCTCGTCTTGACTAAGCTCGTTGGCTGCGACAGTATTAGTTTAGTTTGGCCAGCAAGGATTTATACATACCGACAACGTCCTCCATCTTTGGCGAGGTTTGAGTCGAGTTGATGAGCTTAATGAACCGCGCGTTTTTACAGAACTGTTCGACTTCGACGGGGTCGATCACCACGTCTGCCGCCAGTCCCTGTGCGATATTTACCACTTCGCTAGCATCTTGGCGAGCTTTACTCTTGTATATGTTTTGCAGCTGGATGTAGACGTTGGACTGGGCCTTCATGTCAGGCAATCCACCCGTCACCGGAAGTTGGCCGTGTTTTTGGTAGAACTGCGACACGGCTTCGGCGATTATCCAAAATGAGGTTCTGGTCTTGGGAAATGTCAGCGAATGCATTCCCTCAATATACGCGACGTACCTTTTTGCTGTTGTCGTATTCAAAAACCTCGCGCAGAGATCCTGGGATAGATTGCGCGGTGACGTGCTTCATGACGGCACCAACAGCTTCTTCAAAGTTCTCTTCTCCTCCTTCGGCATTGTCGGTCCTCATTCCTTCCGAGACAAGCTTCCGGAAGGCAGTCTTATCAGAGTAAGCAGTCGGAAGGGCGCCATCGTGCCCTTGCTTCCAGACCTCCAGGTAGTGCAGCAAGATGGCTACGAGGGGCAAATGGCCGTGAAGATGGTTTTCTAAGCCATCGATATCTTTTGTGAGCTCTTGAGAAAACTGCGATAGCTCTGGCCATGGTGTAAGGAGTCGTAGATCGGCCGTCGCAGTCTCGTCTGGGTGCGTATCGACAACGGGAAAGACGCCAGGCAAGGCAATGCGGAAATAGCCGTAGAAGCCAACCGATCGAATGGCTACCAGGGGTATACTGTGAGCACGCCCGTATTCTTCGATAGCTTGTATTGTTTCGGCTGGCAAGGGCAGCGTGTATAGTATAATCGTGAATGGCGTCGCGTTTGAAAGAACGGCCGTGAGGTCCAAGGTACCCTAGTCTCACAGTTAGATATGCAATAAATCAAGGTGAAGAGAGCTACGTACCGGCGACTTGGGGTACCACTCGCCAGACACTTCGGGATTAAGCTCAAGAAGATACTCGGTGGTACACTGGGCGCGTGGCTTGCCGCGGCTTGACTCGTCTAAAAAGAAGTTCACGCCAAGATCGGCGTCTTCTACCACTGCGTCATCTACAATCGTGAATTTGCCAATTCCTAGAAGAATAATTTGTTAGATGCTAGGAAGCAAGAAAGCGCGGCGTCCAGGTAGAAGATACCTGGCAAGACAAGGTTCTTCAGCGTTTCAACGCCTACGGTGCCGGGGCCTGAGTTGACGAGGAGGATGTTGGACGACTCGAGCGCCGCCTGGCCAGAGGCTGCCCACAAACGCAGTTGGCGATCGTATTTCCTCTCCTTATCCGTTGGGCCTCCTTGTGAAGGCAGCGCCTGCGACATGTTGACGTAAGATCGGGCGTTATCGTCGTAGATGCTTTATCGCATCGGTGGAAGCTCAAGCTGGCTGAGGTGCAGGCGGCAAGCTATCCACCCCCACCAGCCCACTCAAGCGGCACAGTGCCAGCCTTGGATGGCTCTGGGGGTAGACGGGTCGCTCGCACCGTGCTACGTTACGCCATCCAGGTTAGCGACCTTGTGCAGCACCGCCTTTCTCTACGCAGCGGTGATTCGGGATGCAAGGAAGCGAGTTTCCTTGACATAATAAATTGTTTGCCGTTTGCACGTGACAATCATAATGTATTATTTTTTCTTATTTCTCTTCATATGTAGTGTTAAACATTGAAATCTACTCGGCCTGTGCTTGGCTCATTTGCCAACCGTTTTTCTTCAACGCCTTCTCGACCTCCAAGCCCATTACTCTAACCTCCCCCACCGGACACGCCGTCCATTCCTGGAGCAACTGGCGCACCTCGTCCTCGAGTCTCTTGTTCTTGGGGGCACGAGCGCTCTTCAAATATGTCGCCACAAGCTCCCATCGTAGATACGTAGCCAACGACGGCTCTTGCTGCTGCCAGTCGTCCTCTCCACGAGCCAGGGCTAGTCCAACCTGCGCATTCCCGGGGAAGTGATTCACGGAGCGTTCAATTTCGCTTTTGAGGAATGCAAAATCCAAATGGTACGGCCGGCGGCGAGCGACGAGCTGATCCACGAGCAGCGACAGCTTCTCCGTAAACGAGGCAGCCACGCTCTCCGGCAGCGGCGGCGAGTGTTGCCAAAGCGGCACGTGGAGCATAGTAAGGCGCATGCGGAAGACGTTTGGGAGGAGTATGTCGGTACGACCAGCGCGACTTTCCTCTTCCACGATTCGAATCACCTCTTCGATAATTGGCATGCACCGGCCTTGCCAGCCTGGCTCTCCTCTATCGGCAGAAAAGATTTTGGTGGCCATACTGGCCACCAGCTGCGAGATTGCGTCGACGTCCCCAAGCCGTATGTAGCGCCGTGCTGCGGAGATGATGAGTTGCTGAAGGCGCTGAATGCTGGCATCTCCGTCTTTAAATGCCATTTTATTTCGAAGTAACTTCACGGCCTCGCTTATTCCGAGATCGAAGGCTTTGGTGCCCGGAGAATCCATCTGCGAGAGCCAATGCCGCCCAGCATTTGACTCTGCCAGTGTCGCGTCCGCTTTGACTATTGCCGTAATCTTTAACAACTCCGATGAGGGATCCACGTTGTTCAAAAGCATGTCTTGGAGAGTGTCGATTAACGAAGGCGGCATCAAGTCAAACTCTGCGTAGAATGTCTTCACCAGCAGTTCCATATTGACTGGACCAGCGCGTATCTCAGTCTCCACTGCAATGCCAGACAAACATCTTTGGGCGAAAAAGTTGAGCCATCGCTTGTTCTCAACAGCCGACTGCTCCAGTGCAGTCATCAAAAGTCGCACTAGTCTTTCTTGATCGTCTGGTTTCAAACCGTGACGCGGCTTGGAACCAAGACAGTTCAGGACAGCGTTCTGTTCGCTCACTTCGGGCATTTCTGGTTGTTGCCAATGGTCTTCCGTTGTGGGGTAGCGTTCATTAAGCCGCGAAGCGACGGGAAGAACATGTTCTTCAAATACATCGAGGATGTATTTCCGCAGCTCTGCAGTGCTTGTGCTTTCGATCAAGACACTCAGCAAGCTGTTGATAATGGCCACACGAGCGTCGATATGACGTGCCTCTTTGAGGAGCGACACTGTTATATCGCATGAATCCTGAGGCGAAAGAACTCGGTTCCCTTCGAGAACTTGCGCAACCATCTTAATGGTAGTAACTTTGACGGCAGGCGCTTCGCCTTCTTTCCATGGTCGCGTGTTCTGCTGTCTCATCAGATCGAGAATGGCGGATGACGTGGTAACCACAAATTCGCGTGCTGTGCTAGCAGGAAGCGATTCAAGAAATGGGTTGGTAAAAAGGCGTCGATGGTTGTAGCTGTCTTCGCTGTTCCCAATGATGGGACGGATAAAGGGAATCGCCAACTCGGGCCGGTTGCTGTGAGCCAACCTGACAACTGCGTCCACCACGCTTGTCATATAGGTCTTGACCAAGGCTGGGGCAAGACGAGTATTCATTCCCTCAAAGTAGTATGTAGTTAGGTCGGCTAGGATGGATGGATCAGATACCGAGATCCGCGACATGAAATTTGAAGCGGTGAACATCGATGCTCTGCCATGAGAGAAGATTTTACTCGCGCCAGGATCGCTCAGTAGTCCTTCGATATCCAAAAGGCCATCAATAGTTGGCTTCCAAATTGAAGCGGCAACCTTGAGCTCCAAATCCCGACGCTGCGCACCGCTGCTGAGGCGAAACAGTTGTGCCGAACCAGTCACACGGCCCTCTGCTACATTTCGGGCCAGCGTAATAATGGAATCCCCATCATTCTTCTTGAAAGGCGTCTCGAACATGGCGGACAGCGCTGTCTGTAGTAAAGTAATAATTATGCCATTTGATTGCAAAATGTCCCGTCCGGCGATGGACAACGCGTCAGTGACCCGTTCCGACTTGGGCAGTTCCCCACGAAGAAGTATCGCCACGAGAAGGTCTTTCAACTCGGGACTGTTGATAACCGAGGGCCCAAAGATATCAGGTCCGACGAAAGGATCTTTGAGGAACCGACGGGCCCACACTATGGTGTCTTGCAGTAGCTCACAATGACCTGTAGCAATACATAATCGTAGCGCCGATTTAGCCCAAAACGCGCGGTGACGAGGCTCACGGGACTCGGAGGCCTTCTTCTTTCGCACTGCGATCATTGGGTACACTCCTCGCGCAGCCCATATCTCGCTATGAGGAGCTTTCCTCTGTTCGAGAACCGTCTGAAAGATCTCCAGATCGACTTCTTTAGCGTCAGGATGATGCAGTTGGCATAACACTGAATTCGCTACTATTGCTGGGGAAATAAAGCTGCGGCCCTGGTGTAGACGTCGAAGATGCCCAAATAGTGCCAAAGCCTCTTCTGATGGGATCGATAGAAAGAACTGCGCGGGCCATAGTTTTCCTTTTTGAGTTGCAGTAATGATCCGCTGCTCCCCCGCCAACGACATATTTCTGACATCAACCGCATACTCTTCGCAGTGAGTTAGCAGCATACGAATCAAATCAAAACGAAGCTGCGGTGTACACTTCTGTAGATACGGAATAGCACAAATATCTCCAATCCAAACGTCTTTCGTCTGGGCCAGCACAAGCAAGGCCTTCAGGTGCGCTATGAGCAGATCTCGATCCCGAGGCGTTGAGATTATCTGTTTTAGGACAAGCAAAAGCAGCCCACGAGGATTTTTGAGATCAAGATGGCTCTCGGACAGCTGCGGATATGCTATGAAGCACTCGTGGACAAGGCCTAGGAATTTGTTTTTCTCGTCTCTGAGGGATTTCTGGTGTTTGTTGGAGACCTTCTTCACGAGTGGCACCAAGAAACACGCCAAAAAATCGGAGGGCAGATGGAATTGCTCGCTAGTGGTAGAAACGAGCCGGCGAAGAATGACTTCGCAGAAAGGGAGGTTGCCGCGAAACAGTCGAACATTCTGCTGGAAGGTGTTGGGATCAGTTCTGGAGCTCTCTGCGAAGAGACGCTCAAGGAACAGCTCCTCGTACTGTTGCCTGTTCGCGAGCCACATATGTCTTTTTTGCGGCCCGGTCCAGGCCGTTTCGGGCTCCCATGTCTTGATGAAGGCCGACTCGCACGCCGGCACAATGGCCTGGTAGAAATTGCGCAGCGGTCGGGCATCCGTCTCACCGCTGACCAAGATCTGTACCAGCTGCGTGAGGGCCGCGCGCCTCTCTACGCGCAGGTAGGCAGCTAGGCCGGTGCGCCCCAGGAGATGGCAAAGGATGCGGACATGCTGCACGCTGAATTCGGCCATGAGATTGGCGAGACCCTGGGCGCCTCCCACGGCTTCCCATGAGGGATGGAATCCATCGCGCTTTCGCAAGTTCTTGGCAAAGGCGCCGATAGCCTGCTGTCTGGCAAAGTCGTCACCGTTCTTGCGGAGGTCCTGCACGGCCTCAACCGCACCGACGCTGCGGGCTTTCCTTTCGGACACTGTTGCCATTGTGGCGACGATCAAACTCGGGAGGCAATTTTGGTCATTAACAAAATTGTCAGTTAACCTCTGTAGACTAAAGTTGGGTGGTGTTGCTGGACATGCAAAGAGCTGCGGCTCGCCAGTTTGGTGGGAGAGCCCGGCCAACATGGTGGCTGGCGGCGCAGCATATTTCCTAACAAGGCGTACTTCCTAACAAGGCATATTTCCTATTAAGGCTACAACCAAGTCACCCCCCGTATCCGGGTACAAGCAGAAAGACTGCAAATAAGATGTCGCACCATGTTTAGCGAAGCCTACCCAAATACATCACGAAAGTGCCGTTCAGTAGTATATATTATAGACACGGGCCTTGCCGTCATGTAATTTTCAACCTGCATCTCGGAGCTTATGCACAGCAGAGTGCGCAGCTTATCAACCTCAAAGTGGCCGAGACTGGGGGCTGGGTTGCAACTCTTACTGGCTCTTAAAACCGTTAGAAACCAGAATCTGAGCACTAAACCGCTTCAGCATATTTAAACGGAATTTTAAACGGATTATCGGCGTCGCGCGCAGTGACGAAGCTGTGGCTGCTGGGCGCCGTCTGATGAGCATCACGGGCGGCAGCCCAGAATACGTGGTAGCTGACCGCAGAGACGCTAGGCTGGTGTGTTGGCGCTCGCTCTCCCGCAAGTCGGCGCGAAGCGGATCTAGATCTGCCAAGTGAGACAACTCCTTGTGGCAGCTGGTCTTCCCTGGAGAATAATTGGCCATTATGCGTGAAAGGCTGCACTTCTCGCTCCATGGCTCAGCGACCTCAGCTGGGCGGGTACAGCGACACCGGCATTCTAGGTTAAAATTGGCAGCGAACACCCTTGAAAGCCACGCAGATGCTCTGCATTGGGTATAGCTGACGCCGGGCTTTTGGAGTCAAACATGCAAAATGTGCTTTCAGGCTAGCAAACAAGCCAGTCACAGAGCTCGATTTAGCGAGCTCATGCAGAAATGGCCTTGCCCATGGGTCCAGACTCCGCCCGAATCCATCGCATATAAAGCGCTGCAGCCGTATTGTCATTTTATGCGCTCCTACGGATACCTGGCGGCCAATTGCGCAACCTGCCAACCACGCAGCCTGCAGGACGGGATGTACTTCTCTCCACCGTCGATATTAGTGTAACTCTGCAGGGCTTCGGAGGTGTCGTACGGAAAAAGAAGCGGCGCCCGCTCGCGCAGCTCGTCCAGGGCGCCAGGGCGGGCGTAGCAGGCTGGGGGCACCGAATCAGAGCTGCAGTTGCCATTCCACAAGCACTGTGATAGGACCAAATACCCCAGGATGCAACCATCACCGTTCCGTATGACAAAGAACCTGGCGTCGTGACATCCACCGCGGCCTGGTTGATTGCAGGGGGGTGTTGCCGTTGCTGTCGCTGGCCAAGATGCAGCGGGCGCCGCCACCGCAGCATGGGCCACAATCTTGCGATGTCGTAGACCCTTCTGGGATAGTGTTGACGCCCGTCAAGAAAAGCGGCTTGCTTCCGAAATCCCATCTGCTTCAGCCTTCTCGTGGGCACTCCGTAATTCCGCTGTCGCTGCTCAAGTCGGCCGTTTCGTGCGCGGCGCACCTTTGGATCACGGCGTCATGCCAACTTGACTACCAATCACATCGTCATTGACCCAGAAAGCAGCGCTTAGATACGATACGGAAGCCCGTGTCAGAATTTGGCATTCGAAATATTCGTTCCAGCTATCAACTGCTTGTACTTTGCTGGTCCCGTTTACCTGTTCAAGAGAGCTCTCGCCTGGACTTTGGGCTTTGGATTGGCCGTTCGCTTACCCCATCGCCAGCTGTCGCCAGCTGCCACCCGTTGGCAGAGGCTCGGCCGCCAGAATTCGGCAAACGGAACCGGCAAGAACTCTCTTCCCACCTTCACCTTTTGGTCGTCTTCATCATTTTCAGCCTGCAGCCGAGTGAGTCGTCTCGGCTCGCTGCTAGACGACGCAACTCATCTCGGCGCACGCCAAATATTGCTTGCTCTTTCTTCTAGACCCTCGTTATTATTTCAAACTGTTTTTGGAACAATTCTATGTTTTCTGCATCCAAACGTCACTTCTGATAACCAGAATCATACTGCAACAGCCAGTGGCAAACGACGCCAGCTTCACCTCTTTCTCTCCAAGTCTTTTGACCCCGGCCGCGACAAGATGGGCATCCCGTTCCTTAAGAAATCAAAAGAGGCACCGTCGGCTCAAGAATTCCCCGTCAAATGCCCATTTGACGGCGAGTCGCAGTCACCCCCTGCAACATCTTCCACGCGTTTCTGGCTTCTTAGCGTCGGGTAAGCCAAAAACAACACGGGTACAATAACATCCCTCTAACAATACGTCCAGAATCTGTCTTGGACTGTTTCTATCTATTATCGACTCTTCTATTGTCGCAACAGCCTTGTACACCATCGGCACCGATTTTCATGACCTCCGGTCTATTAACTGGATTGCTCTCGCCTACACCCTAGCCTACCTTGGATGTGCGGTCGCCTTTGCTCATATATCAGATGTCGTTGGCAGACGCAATGCATTCGTCACAGCATATGTGCTATTTTTTGCCTTTTCTCTCGCTAGCGGATTTGCTCAAAACATTCGCCAGCTAATTGCTTTCCGAACAATTCAAGGCATTGGAGGCTCCGGTTTGTTGCAACATACGCAAACGGCAGTGACCTTTTCTGACGATTTCCAGGACTATACTCTTTGACAATGATTATTCTCCCCGAAATGTGCCATCCCAGTCAGCTGAAATTTATTGGATCCTTAATTGGTCTAGTCATTGCTGCTTCTGGCATCCTTGGACCGGTTCTCGGCGGCGTGCTCACCCAGTATACCCAATGGCGGTGGATCTTCTGGATCAAGTGAGTAGAAGCACCCGCGATTCGTCTTCAAGTACTGACCTGTGCAGTGGCCCCATTGGTGTCGTTTCTATGGCCATATTCCTACTAAGCTGGCCCAGCAAAGAGGGACATAATCCCGCGAAACGCCTGCAGTGGAAGAATTTCGATTTCTTTGGCACTCTTCTCATCATCGTTGCATCGGTCCTCGTTGTATTTGCTTTCCAGAAAGCTGGGGAATCTTTTTATGACGTGTTCAACAACGCCGTTTTCATTGCCCCCTTGGTCATTGGCTTGATCTGCTGGGGCGGCGTATTTGCTTGGGCGTGTGTCGTCGACAACGGCGTCTTTGGGAAAAACTTGGTCCCTGCCCTTCCTTTCCGACTCTTTCGAAACCGCCACTATACCTCGGCTGCTCTCACCACCTTGCTCATTGGCTATCCTTACCTCCAAATCGTCTTTAGTTTCCCGACACGCGCACAAGTCGTCAGCGGCAAAAGCGTTCTAGTCAGTGGGCTCGAACTTCTTCCCATGATCGGAGGCTCAGCTCTTGGCAGCATCCTTGGCGGCATGGTGAATGGAAAAAAGAACTTTCTCTTTGAGACTATTGCCACTGGCTGCTGCCTGACCCTACTTGGATGTGGGCTACTCTCCACAGTACATGGCAGCGAAGACGATGCGAAGGCACTTGGCTTTTTGGTGTTTGCTGGGCTTGGATTTGGCTTGTCCACTGCCGCAGCAACAATGCTGGTCAGCTTCGAAGCCCCCATTGCGGACGCAGGTAAGATCAGCCGTCTTTACACAAATTCAGGACTCTGACTTTATTTTCTTTTTAGCTCCCGCGCACGGAATTCTAGCGCAGATGAGAATCTTGGGTGGAAGTATTGGCATTGCAACAGCATCTATTCTTCTTCGCAACCAGATCACGAATTCTATGGGTGGCCACGTCTCGCCAAATGATATGGGAAGTCTTGGCAACGGGCTAGAATCGTTCGATTCGCATAAACAAATTGCCATCATCGGAGCATACTCGTCAGCGTTCCGTACTGGCATGAAGATATCCAGCATTATCGCCGGCATCGCCGTTCTAGTATCCATCCTGGGCTTCAGACGGACGCGAATGGATATGGGTGAACAACGGGCAAAACTTTTCCGCGAAGAAGAACTACGCCGATCAAATCACTGCGTTGAGATTACTGAGAGAGACATAGCCGCCGGGGCTGTGCTCGAGTAGTGTGTGACACACACATTGCATAGGCAGCGATTGATTTGGAGGTAGACAGCACGGCACACAGATACGCGTGTCAAAAAGGGTACGCAAGGGTTGGATACGAAACGGAGTCGCATGGGTGTTTATGGAAGAGTCTTTCAATTGTTCAAGTATATGTACAGAATAGGCTTTAATACATTTTTTATTGCAGACAAAGACGCCAGCTCACACGAGTTGCACTGGTTTGAATTTGTCTTCCTTGCCCTCGGCGGCTTCTCCGTCCATGACTCCGTGCACGTAGGCTTCGCCGATGAAGGTGAATTCGCCTTGTCGGCTCGTGGGACGCAGAATGTACGCCGTGCGTCCACCAGAAAAGAGCCAGACCTGGTCACCCTCCTGCGCCGTGCGCGGCACCAGGCCCAGGTAGCCGTTGGCGGTGGACACGACGCGGCGCAAGGGCCAGACGCACCACATGAAGTAACCGAACGAGTTGATGCCGTCGTCTTCGTCTTCTTTGTTTCCCTCCTCTTTTTGTTCTTCTTCTTCTTTACTATCGCCTCCATCTCTCTCGGTCTTCTCTTTCGTATCCCCGTCGGAGCTTGGATCGTTGCTGGAGGATTCATCACTAGACTGCTCCGTGGCGTCTTTGTGTTGAACCTTCTCGTAGCTGCCGTCGCTGACTTGCCCCGCATCCTCTTCGCGACGAGCCTCTTCTTGCCGTTGTTCTTCACCCTCCTCCTCCTCCTCCTCCTCGCCGTCTTCTCCATCTCCCTGTTCGCTCTCCTCCTTTCCTTCATTATCCTTTTCCTTCTTTGCCGTCTTCACCGCCGCCAGCACGTCCTCCACATCCGGAAACGAGCCCGACGAGTCCTTGTCAAAGACGGCCCGCAGCCACGACGCCGTCCGCGGATCGGCCACGCCGTCCTCATCGCACAGGCCCAAATCGACCAGCTCCGACGGCAGCGTATCTTTAATGTAGTCGGCAAAGTCCTCGCCGACGGGGTCCTCGGCGTAGCTGTACGCGGAGAGCGGGAACGACCGCTTCAGGTAGCAGTTGGCGCTGAGCACCTGCCACAGCGCCTCGACGCGGTCGCAGCCCGTCGGGTAGAGCGGCGCGATCGTCTCCATGACGCGCAGCCACCCGAGCACGTTGGCGGTCCCGCAGCGGCACTCGTCGGGCGCGTGGCGCTGCTGCTCGACATTGGTGATGGTGTCGATGAGCAGGCCGTCGAGGCGCAGCCGGCTGTCCCCATCTTGAAAGGGATGGATGCGCACCGGCGTGGCGCCGGCGGCGCGGAACCTGGTGCTGAACAGGCGGCGCGTGGACAGCGGCCAGTGGAACGAGGGCACCCAGGAGGGCAGGTCGTCGGGCCGCGGGAGCAGGTTGTGGGTGTCGGCAAAGGGGCGCACCCAGCACCAGCCGTTGTGGCGCTCGCTAATGTCCTGCACAAAGGAGAGGGCCTCGAGCGGCTCAAAGTCCTCAATCTCGCCGCTGCGCCAGTCCTGGTGGCGGTTGTCGCCGCGCGCCTGGACGTACGCCTTGCCGACCTGCGTAAACACCTCGGTGATGCTCTTGCGGTAGTCAGGGATGATGGGCTCCTCGTCAGGCAGGGGCTGCGCGATGCCGAGCAGCGCAAAGATCTTGTCGCGCGGGTCCGTCGCGGCAAAGTTCCACGTCAGCGCGATGAGCGTGGAGAGGGAGAGCTTGGAGTGCCACCAGCTGTCTTCCATGGCGACGAAATCAGGGTTGCTCTCCCGCAGCGACTGCAGCTGCGCCGTCACGATGCCGTCTTCGATCTTGGTGCGCCGCGAGTGCAGTCGCACGTCCGCCAAGGACCATGCCAGCGTGCCCATGTCGCCGTAGCGGTACTTGACAAGAGTCGTGTTGTATTCGAGGCCGACATATTCGAAATCGATGGCGGTCTGAAAGACTTGGAACAGCGCCGACCACGGAAGATCGTCGCCGCCAAACATGATTCGCACATCGCGGGCCAAGGCGACTTCTTGCAGAACCCAAATGCGATGAAAGTATGATCTGCGAACAAACTCGAGCACGATGTCAAGACTTTCTGACGAAAGTATGGTGCCGTTTTGTACCTCTTCGTCATCTTCGTCGCCTTGGCCTGTCTTCTTACGGCGATGCCAAGCTTCCCAGGACCGTCTGAAGCACTCGGTGGACGACGACAGGATTGTCGGTAGTGTGTGATACGAATCGCCTGGGGCTTGCGAATCAAAACCGCCTAGCCAAATGATGACAGACTGAGCCTGTCCGTATATTTCCTTCATCATGGCCACCTGGACGTTTCTCTCCGCCAAGTCTTGCTGGTTAACGCAGATGGCGTCGATCCAGATCGGCTTGGATCGGTGATGACGTACTCCAGGACCTGTGACCGTCACAGTCGCCTCTGATACATCTTCCAGCATGCGGGCTATATCCTGGTATCGCCTGCGCTTGCGCTGTAAGCAGCAGTCCAGCGGTGTGCGGTCGGTGCTGTCAATCAGGTTACGCTCCGCGCCGTGCGCGAGCAGCAGCTCGACGATATCCACATGGCCATTTTCTGCCGCATAATGCAGAGCCGTCTCGCCGAAGCAGTCGGCATTGTGAATATTGGCGCCGTGGCGTAGACAATCCTCGACGTCGTCGTAGCGGCCTTCCTCAGCCGCCTGAATCAGCCTCGTCTTATCATACGGCTCAAACCGCATGTCGACTTCCGCGTCGTCGGACCACTCGTCCACTTTGAGCTGGCGAAGGCCATCGTAGAGGTTCTTGGTGATGAAGAAGAGCTGGCCGTTGACGGAAATCGGCCACCGATTATGCGGCGCGTAGGGATCCTCGCTGCCGTCGACGCTCTTGTCCAGCGGGTTCGGGTTGCCCCACGTGTAGGAGAGGCAGTTGAAGTTGGGCTTGTCGCGGAGGTCAACGGTGACCAGCGTGCACGACAGGATCGTCACGCCGCAGATGGTCAGGGACGATTTGGCGAGCGGATTGCGGACGGTCAAGAGGCGGATGCTGGTCGGCGTCGGCAGCGGCTCATACTGCAAGGTAGAAAAGTTGAAAGACGACATGCTGAGCCGGGCGCGTGGCACGCAAGTGTCTCGATATTAGTGATTAGCATTGTGAAACGGAACAAAATCAGGCATCATGCTTGTCATAAATAAGCGGTCTTCTGAGGCCCTGCAGCTGCAGTAGGGCTAAAAATGGCTGCCGCGTGAGGCCTGTCGCGCACCGCCACAGACGAGGCTTCAAATGAGGCGCCCATGGCAGTGGCTAGGCGTTTTACCGGGGTAGAGTCTGCCTGAGAGAGTGTGTTGCTGACGTTGAAGCATGGGTGGGTGATGATGGGCTTAGAATATGGAAATAAAAGGCGTTGGACAGGGGAATTAACCCCCCATATCTATTTCAGGAAAAGAGGCGTCGTGGTGTCGATGAAGGAAGTGTAATCAGGCAACGGGTAAGCTAGCTGTGCCACACTCTGGCGGCCTCTTTTTAATACCATCTCGGGAATGGCGTTCGCTGCACCGCATTCATTTGGGTAAGAGCTTGGACTATGCCAAAGTCGTCCGGGGTGGAATATGGATCGAAATCGATAATAAAAATGAACTTATGACAAGTTTCGCACCATCTAGCGCAAGAAATCGTAACGGCTACAGTACTGGCAGCTAGCTCCAGGTTCTTGGCCCCCGTAAGGGCTCAGATGGCAATTAGTTACATCATCGCAATTTTACTGAACTGCATCTTCACTTCGACATTGCCCATTAGATTTCAGCCAATACTCGAATCCTTATCAGATTTTCGCAGCTTTGACAACGGCCCGCCGCTCTTGGATGCCCTGAAAGCTTATTGACTGTTGACTGCCATCTCCGACGCGGCCCGCACAGAAGCTCCCCACAGCAAGCTACCCGTCGTCACTTGTGCCGAGCGGCAACCCATCCTGTCATTGTCCCTCTGCTCACGCCTTTGCGCTGACCGTTTGATTCCTCATGCACCCATCATCCCGTCCAATCCACCGCCTCGTCTGCCTCTCCCGCCCTACGCTCACCCCCAGCGTCGTTCTTCTCCCCGGCGCCATCTCGTCATCGCGCCGTCTACTGTCGACATCCTCCTCCCCCGCACTCCCGCAAACCCCGCGAACCACCCTCCTCCGACCACGGCCCGCCGCCGCAGCCCGTTGCTTCGCCGCATCAGCGACCTCCCGAACGAGCAATTCCAACACACGCACCATGTCTACCTCGCAAGCCGTCACCGCGGCCGCCGGCCAGCGCCTCGCCGGCAAGACCATCCTCATCACCGGCGCCTCGGCCGGCATCGGCCAGGCCTGCGCGCTCGAGTTTGCGCTCGCCCAGCCGCAGGACCTGCGCCTGATCCTCGCCGCGCGCCGCCTCGATACTATCAAGGAGATTGCGGCCGCCATCACCAAGCAGGTCGGCGACGGCGTCAAGATTCTGCCCCTGCAGCTCGACGTCAGCAAGCCCGACGAGGTGCGCACCTTTGTGAGCAAGCTGCCAGAGGAATTCAAAAACATTGATGTCCTGATCAACAATGCGTAAGCTCCCTTTTTCAAAAAGCTGTTGTAATTTTTACAAAAAGAGCAGCAAAAGCTAACGGGGAAAAAACGCAGCGGCGGCGTTCGCGGCATGGAGACGGCGGGCAACATTGCCGAGGCCGACATCAACGTCATGTTCGACACCAACGTCACCGGCCTCATCAACGTCACCCAGGCCGTCCTGCCCATCTTCTTTGCCCGCCCCGACGGTGGCGCCGGCGACATTGTCAACATTGGCTCCATCGCCGGCCGCGAGGCCTACGCCGGCGGCTCCATCTACTGCGCGACCAAGGCCGCCGTCCGCAGCTTCACCGACAGCCTGCGCCGCGAGACCATCAGCACCAAGATTCGCGTCATGGAGATTGACCCCGGCGCAGTTGAGACTGTATGACTTGCCTTTTCTGGGCCGTTTCCCCAAGGGCTACTAGGAATCTAGATTCGGCTGGCTAACACGTAGCAAAATAGGAATTCTCTGTTGTCCGCTTCCGCGGTGACGAGGCCAAGGCCAAGGCTACTTATGCGTACGTCGATAATTCACTCTCCAAGCTTCTTTGGCTTTTGAGCTCGCTTCCCAGGAGGCTAATTATATTCACAGCGGCATGGAGCCTCTCACTCCTCAGGACATTGCCGAAGTCATCGTCTTCAACGTCACCCGTCGCCAGAACGTAGTGGTTGCCGACTCTCTCATCTTCCCCACGGTCCAGGTATGCAATGCTCCTTCTTGTTTTTCGTTTTTAAAGCGAGCGACATAATCTAATCTCGTATACAGGCCGGTGTTGGTCCTGCCAACATGTACCGCAAGACTGCTTAGGCAGTAGGAACCGCACGCAACACGACACAAAATAGAAAAGCGTAATGGCTAGATGAATGGTGTAGATTTATATTGAATAATACTATGGACAAAATCTGTCACATATGAAAACACTACAAAACATGCACGGGTTTTTGAAATGTTCGAAAATTTCTCTTGCCCCTCACCCACACGCCCGAAGGCACGGCCACAAAAGAGTGACCAGAGTGAGGGGCCTTCTAAGAACGAGAGTTCAATCTACCGATGTTCCGTTAAGAGCCCATTCTGAGGTGAATCAGGCCCTTGCTGCCTAAAGCGGCAGCACCACCGGGGTATGCAAATGTTTGCTGAGGAGTCTGAAGCTTTGCCGGACCTTCTTTCCAGAGACTACGCGAAAAGAAGACCTGCAAAAGCTTGCAGATGCCCTCTTCACGAAAATGAAAATCCTGTTTCACGAGGTTGGTTGGGGAGGGGGGACTGGGAAACACATCATGTTTGCCATTCTACCTGCTGTTCACTTATAAACGTATAAGCAAACACAAAAACAAGCAGCTACTGAAAATACCTTCCAATGACGCCACGCTAGCGTAAAAAAAGCAATAAAAATATCAAATCATGGCCTCGTCAAAGGCCATCATCATGCAAATGCAGTCGCCACATCTTGCGGGACTTGCAAGTGGACTAGTCCGTATGCTGGTACAGAGGCGAGATCGACTCTCCGTAGTGGTTGCGGCGGATAGCTTCCGAGAGCAGAATCGACAGGTCGAGGATGACCAGCTTGGTGATGCCCTTGGCGCGGTCCTGGCTGATGGGGAAACTGTTGGTCACGACAATCGCGTCAATGCATTCGCACGCTTGCAGTCGGTCCAAACAGTCCGCGCCAAACACGCCGTGCGTCGCAATGCAGTACACCTTCTTGGCTCGGCCTCGCTTGACGACTGTCTCCGCGGCGGCAATCCACGATCCGGGTTTGTCAATCATGTCATCTACAAGGAAGACAGTCTTGTTCTTCACGTCACCGACGAGGGTAATCATGTGTTCGGTCTTGGTGTCCTGGTAGACATTGTCCTCCTCATCCGAGCTGGCAGTCGGGTCACTGCTTCCACCAAGTGCCTGCTTCTCGGGAACGAAGAAGGACGAGGCGCGCGACATGGCCATGGGGTCTTCCTCGGCGTCGCTGTGCTCCTGTTCAGGCGATGGGAAATCGTCCTCCACCACGTGTCCGTGAACAAGTCGTCCATGAGTGACCTCCTGGGGACGATGGTCATCGTAGCCATCCTCGTCTTGGGCAGGCTGTCCAGTCGAGTTTGTAGAGGGAGTGGCACTGCCATTGCGAGTCGGCGTCACGTTTCCGCTAGCCAGCCTTGCTGTGGCAGCATGTGAGCGCTTGGGAGATCCTTGCGAATCTGCCGAGATGAGAGCCTTTTTGGCGTTGGCTTGCGATGCCAGAACCTCTTCCGCATCGCGGCTGGGGCGAATGCTGGCCGAGGTGGATGTCTCCAGCGCCGGCGCTCGGTCCTCGGTGTCAAAGTGGTTCATAATCATGCTATGGGACATGTTGGTGGTTCGCTTGCGGTCCGTGGTGACCATACCGAAGTTGAGCTTCAGAGCGTCGGCAAGGGACGTCACGCGCTTCGTGCCACCGGCGTTCTTGGACACGACAACGGCTTCCTTCCACTGGGGCACGTTGCGGCGAATCCACCGAGCAATGATGGGCTCAGCGTGCAGGTTATCAACCGGGCATCGGAAGAAGCCCTGCATCTGCGAGGCGTGCAAATCGACCGTGATAACGTGCTTGACACCAGCGACGTTGAGCAGGTTAGCCAGCATGCGAGCGGTGATAGCACCTCGATGAGACTTCTTCTTGGACTGGCGACTGTAGGGGAAGTATGGAAGGACAGCTGCAAGACAGCGCAGTCAGCAAAAACACGTCGCGATCGATTGTTTTGCGTTGGGAGCATACCTGTGATCTTGTTGGCCGAGCCGCCCTTGCAGGCGTTGATCATAATCAGCAGCTCCATGATGGAGTCGTTGATCTTGGGACTGCCCGACTGAACGACAAAGACATCCTTCTCTCGGACGCTCGTAAGGATCCGTACGCTTGTCTCGCCCTTGAGACCACACAGGTTAGCCTCGCTGCACGAGCGGCCGGCAGTGGGAGCAGGTCGGGGAGGAGCTCACATTGGAGAATTGAGTCAGCTCTGCGTCGGCCGGCTGCATGCCCAGGTTCTCACAAATCTGCTTTGTGAGAACTGGGCACGAGTTGCCCGCAAATATGAGCGTGTTACGCATTGTCTCCTTTTCAAGCTTCACGCCATAGGCATTGACCGACACGAGAAAGCTGGAAGAAAAGGTCAGGAAAAAAATAGGTGGGCAGTTTTTTTTCTGCCACCAAACCTTTTCCACCTGCTAGGATGGGGCACCGTGTGGAATTGAGAGTTGCACGGTGGCTATAGCGGGTCTGCTTGACGCAGCAGGGCAGCTTCACTCCCCTACGCCAGCTTTACAGCTATCAAAATACAGTGCGAATTGGCCCCCGCTATCGGTGGGACTGTGGCTCAGCAACCCTGTTCGACCGAGGGCCATTCTGACAGCACGATTCAGCTGCGTCGTGATAGGACGACTACGCTTCCAAATACACTTTTCCTTCGTGTAACCTCTGTTGAGACCCAAGGCATTCACGGCAGCGTCATGTGGTCTCAGTAGATGCTGGGCCGAAACCGCTTACACCACGCGTGGCCCTTCCCAATTGGCGACCGACAGCGCTTTTTGGCTTGGCTTTCAGCAGAGCTCGGCTCCAAGAGCTGAACCGGGCGCTGCCGCCTACCCTGGTCAGCTTCCGCCATGGGTATTCCGCATCTCATTTCGACGCTCGAGCCGTATGTCCAGCATGAGGTTGTCCGGGACGTAGACGTGGTGATAGATGGCCCTGGCCTTGCACATCATGTACTTCATGTGTGCCGCGTCAACGGTGTCGATCATCCCTCTTATCAGTTGCTGGGCAAAACTGCCGTGATGTGGCTTGATAAATTAGCTGCCCAAAATGCAGTCATGTAAGACGTCACATTGGCTTCGCCACGTTAGGAGCCGTATCTTCAGTGTTGCACGTGCTAATTAGCCTGATACAGTAAAACAATCTACTTTGATGGCTATCTGCCAAAGAGCAAGCTGCCGGTTCGGATGCAGAGATTCGTGAAAAGTACGACCCAATTAGCTTCCTTTTGTGGTTACAACCGCCGTGGCTGTCCGAGATGCCACATCATTGAGCCCAGCCAGGCAGTCGGTGTAGATGCATTCAAGATTGGACGGCCAGAGACGAAGCCGCTTGAGGCGCCAAGCTTCCTCGTCCCGGCTGTAATCGAAGCCCTTCGGCATTCCACGAAGTACAAGTCAATCATCCAGGTTGTCCCTGGCGAGGCAGACGGCTACTGCGCAAAAGCTGCTGCGGATTTGGGAGGAATCGTAATCACCTCGGATTCGGACCTGCTGGTTCATGACCTCGGAGAAGGCGGAGTTGCGCTGCTCAGGAATATTTACAAAGACGACGCAGGCACGATTCAAGCGGCTGTATATCGACCGCACGAAATCTTCCGGGGCCTTGGCCTGTCAAGCATAGCGGATATTTGCCGCTTTGCCTATGAGCGTTTTTGCTCGGTGCATGCCACCACAGCCATGCTAGTCAAGGCTTGCTCCGAAGCTGTCAAAGATGAGCAAGGCTATAAAGAATTCTGCATTCAGTATAGCGAAGAAGAGTGTGCCGTAATCCCATCCTTCAAACTAGGCGGGCCGTTGGCTCTCAATGGGCTGGACCCACGCTGGTCGGAGTTGGTTCTCCAAATATCGCAACAAACGTCACCAGACGAGGCAGTACAACCCTTTCGCATGTTTTTGCCGGTGCTCATTGATAGCTCCGAAAAGGGAACAGCGTGGGAGAACAGCAGATACATCAGACAGCTGGCCTACTCGCTGGCGCGGCATGTGCTACCCGGTACCAGTGGCTCTGTTCACGAGTATCGACGCGTGCAGACCCCAGAACAGAGCGGCCGCCAAGTGATTATGCTTTCCTCGCCAAGCATGCAAGCAGAAATCAAAGAGATCGCGGAAATTCTGGAACGGCTCTCAAATCTTGTATCCGGAAAGCGCGATGCGCTGTATTGGCTGCTGGCCTACATTGTGCTCGACATACGTGGCTCCACGATGGACGGCAGAGGATGCTTTGTCCTAGATATGCTGCAGCAGGCCAAATGGCCCGGCGAAAATGCCGAGACAATTCCGTGGTCCTTTGTGCACTTGACCGCTCATCTGCAAGCCACGTACTACTCGTTGCGGATGCTCACACAGCTGGTCCAAGCGAGCAAAACTGACGCCAACAAGGTCGCTGGCGCGTCTTTCGCAAGACTGGCCCCAATCTTGGAGACATTGCCTTTACTTGATGGCTCGCCAGATGCAAAGAGAATAATTATGCTTCTTCGCTCTACGCCATCACGCAAAATAGATGAAGTGTTGGCGCACTTTGTCGAGCTGCCAAATCCGCCTACGGAGAGCAAGAATCTTGGTAACAAACGCACCAGAAAACAAAAAAGCGACAGCGCCGTTTCAAAGAAGCCGGCAAAGTCTACAGTCACGAGCAACATGTTTGGGTTACTACCCATGGAATAACATGATGCATCATATTTATGCATTACTACCGACCGCTGTAAATAGAGATCTCTGCTACATTTTACCCTGCCCAAGTACATAATTATCCCCGTGTAACTCCTTCATGCATGGCCAACATGGGCGCTCCTTAACCATCCGCTTGTCCAAACGCCGCTGGGTTAACCGTACATCATTATACATTTGCCAGCATCTCCAAACCGTGAATCTCGTCAACTGTCTGTACAAACAGATTCGCGCTCTCTTCGACGTCGTTGACATCCTGCAAAAGCTCCTCATGAGGTAATCCCTTGCCAGCTGCCTGAATGATTCTCCAGGCTCTGCGGAACTCGTCTCGAATTGACACAATACCATTGTGAGTGACAGTTCGGGCCACATTGTGCTCTAATTCGAATGGATCCTCAATTGCGAAGAGATATCGTAGGCGAACCTCCTTGACTGCCGTGCTCTTGGTGGATGCCGCTGGTTGATCCGAAGCCGTGCCGCCTTGAGTGGTGTCAGTCACACTTGTCCGACGCTTCGCGGACGGTTCGTTTGGATCTTGGGCTTGATACACTGTTTTTGCGCCAGTCCAACCCTTTTCCTGTTTCGTCAACAGGCCACCAATGGATCGCAAGCTCAAAACATCTCGACCCCAGTCGAAGCCCCTTCCAGGCACAGTGCTCAAAACGCCATTCTGCGCAAAATATTCAAAAAATCCACGCAGAAGATATCCGATGGCTTGCTGATTGCTGTTTAGGCTATTGTTTTCGGCCATGTGCTGAATCATTGCTTCGTCGCGCCAAAACCTCACATTATAGCCCTTGACCACACGCGGTCCGTCTGGTCCAATCTGCTGCATGTTCGGACAGACGGGTGGTGATGCCACATTGACAAGATAGTGAAGCACCATCAATACATACCCGTAGCTAGACAACGTGCCACGGTATCCAGAATTGACGCCACGGACTTTGGCCCAATTTTTGATGAATAAAACCATGGGTCGAACTCGCGGATCTGAAAGCGAGTAACAACGCAGCAAGGTCGTGTTTTCAAGCGCAAGGTGCGCGGAGAAATTGATATCGCACTGGACCCCTGCGCCCTCTTTTGGAAATTCAAGGGGGTCGCGATACCTGTCGCGGGGTTGATTCGGCGCCATTGTGTGAGGATCTGGCAACGTCTTGATGTAAGTAACCAACTGCGCAGTTTCGTCATCGTCAACTGGAACAATGAAAACGCGTTTCCCACTTTCCGCTGTCGTTTGCTGAGGTGGGCGCCGTAAGATTTCGATGTAGCGCTTAATGTCATTGGTAACGGTATCGTCATACAACTTCCTCGTTAAAGCCAAGTCCAGTTCCCTTGCCAGATACAAGCTTTTGTATTTGCAGCTGATGGCATCCAGGTCCCATATATCTGCGCTCGACTGCCAGGATTTGATCTCACTGCGAGTATTTTCATAAAAAATCCCTTCAATGTACTTGTTGACAATTTCGCGCCATAATCCATCGCTATTGCTTGCCCCCGAAGCTCTCATATTCCTGGTGATGCTGCGTGTTCGCTGAGAATATTGAGTCACGGACTCCTGCTGAGCTTGCTCTAGCAATAAAAGTTGGAAAGGTGGTAACCTTTTCAGCTTTTCTAGAACAAGCTGAAGCTCCTTCGTATATGAAATGGGATCTTGGCTAAAGTTTTGTCTGCGTTGCACGTTGTACCAATCACTGATACATTGCTCGACGAATGGGTCCGCTGCCAAGAGATCGGCAGCAACCGACCAATTTTGCCATAGGTGAAGGATTTGCTCACCCTCAACTTGAACGGATACACCAAGCAGTGAACGATTGTGCGGGAACCCAGAGTCTAATTCAAAAGCAAGAGACGGGTATTTTGACAAACTTTTGCGCAGATGGGCATCTTCAAGACCTTGTACAAAAGCCCGACATACCAGATTCAAGACTGTCCAGTTGTGAGGAGAAAAGTCGCGTGCGTTTGACATGGTGATATCTCGCCCGCCAGCCTTGCGCAGTACACGTTTGGCCAACTTGTAATAAGCAGCGAGATCCTGTTTGGATGGTTGGCGTAAGTGAAAATCATGCAATTGCCCCTGCTCGTCAGGAACCTGGAATGAGGTCAAATCAACAGAGCCGTTGTCTTCAGAGCGCTGAGCAGGGTCTTCGTCCTTGGATGCAGTGTTTTGCTCGTCGGCCTGGTCCTCGTCGTCATGGGATTCATCATGGTCCTGGTCTAGGCGGCCGTTTTCCCATTTTTCACGTTGCGCCAACAGATCTCTTGACAGGGTTTTTGGCGGAGACTCGCATAGCTTGATGATCGGGACTCGGGTTCGGCTGAGAAGGCGAGCTCCTATGCCCGCGTTCAAAAAAGCCTTTTCGAGAAGCCGAGGAATTGGAGAGCCAGGGGCGTCTGGCTGAAGGGTGGAGGTTGGAGACAGCAGGCCGAGATCCATATCTGAAGCTTTCGTTGCAAACCCGGAAGATAAACTGCCGAAGCACTTAAGCTCTACAGATTCCGACAAGAAATTCGGGTTGGGGGTTGTTAGGTCTTCATGTTCAGTGATGGCTTGGCGACAGATTGCCTCAATTCTCTGACGAAAAGCTTCTTTCTGCGCAATTTCTGACCGATCGATTTCGGAGCTCAGAAGTGCTTCAAACATTAGCTTTTCAAGAAATGTAGACTGATTGATGATTTCATCCTGGGAAAATTGCTCTCGGCGGTATCCCTGGGACATTCCTGGGCTGTGTCGCGGCCGGTGGTCAAATTGGCCATTTCGATGCTGTTGGTGCTGCTGCTGCTGCTGCTGCTGTTGCTGTTGCTGCTGATGCTGATGATGACTTCCGTGGCCAGAGTTGTTTTGCTGAAAATGACCACCTCGTTGGGCGGCATGGCCGTGATTCCAATGACCTTGGTTTTGCTGGCGTGATCTAAAGTGATCTGCGTTGCCGTTGGGATGTGACATGCTGTGTTGGTGTCGTGGGAAATTTGTGTTCTGATTGGTTCGGTGAGAGCCGTGATCAAAGCCCTGCCAGTTGGATGATTGCTGTGCAGGACGAGTATCTACAGGTATAGATAGCTGGGAGCTCATTTGCCTTCTCTGCGCTTGGTTGGGCCGTTTGCGGGCGGATGCTTGCGACTGGGAGGCGGGCCCTGTGCCATTGAGTTCGCTCTCATTCGCAGGCACTGCTCTCTGGGAAGAAGGGCTAAATTCTTGGAACTCTCTGCCTGTCCGAATCGGAGTAGGAATGGGTCCGTGGCCACTCCAGCCGCCTTGCGGTGCCATCGCGGGTTGAGCGCCAGGGCCAGCAACAGGTCGAGTATTCCCAACTGGGAAGGGATGCGTCATGCCTTCTGGGTGATTGGGTGGGTGATTCAAAATCATGCCGCGGAGATGGCCTTCCAGCCCAGTAGCCTGATTGCCGCGCTCTGGTGTGTGTTGGTAGTCCGTATGTGACGACATTGTGGCGACCAGGTGAATGAAGGTCCTCGGCACGGTGAAGGACGAGTCGCAGTGCACTCGCGTGATTTCACAGCGATACGTGATGTGAGAGTAGCCCGAGAAGAGTGCGGCGTGGTCTCTTTATAAAAGAAATCCTGGCGCTACCAAAGGGCTAGTCGCGCAATCTGAAGGTCTTAAAAAAGCTGTAGCAAGGGAGTGACCAAGACAAAGATAGGTGAAGGGCGTGGCCAAGTCAGAGACCTAGGTGACTAGGTTGAAGGAGAGGAGAGTCTTCAGCAGCGGCAAAAGTGCCATGAGATAGTGTGATGAAGTTTGTAGTCGGAGTGATGAGCATCAGCTGGGTTTGCTCAAGGCCTAATGCAAAGCACCAGCGAGAAAGTGAGCTAATAGAGACAGCTTTGCCCCACTGTGTAGCTCTCGTCGATCCCACCAAGCTGGGAGCTCTGGTTGTCCGCAGCAGACACGAGTTCGAAGCAAACGAAAAGCAAGTCTCGGAATTATATGACTGTTTGTTTGTTTGGGAAGGCTGCTGAGATGATGGCTCGGGCATTAAACGAAGGATTCGTGCGGTCGAGGCGCAGCGTCTTGTTGCATTCTGTTAGCTGAAACTGGGGTTGAAAGGACATTTACTGCCGATAGACAGCTTGAAGCAGCTGATTCGTACTTGCTGAGAATATCTGGTTTCTTTGCTCGTCACTTGGTGTATACGTTGATGACGCCGTAGCAGCGGCTGGTTGATGCAGACGGCTGTTTCGATTCACGCCGGAACTGGCTGTTGGACAGATAGGTACTTATCACGTGGTGTAAAGATGGTGCACAGCAAAGTACCGTGCCTCTCAGTGGACAGCATGCTAAACAGTGGTATTTCAGCCCGCAACCACGATCCCCCGCATAAACCTGTAGGGCCATGTTTTCCGCCCAAGAGAAGCTCCAAAATTCAATTAAAGAACGAGTGTAGTCTTGATCAAATAGTGGTCTCAATTTTTAATTATCTCATTTTCTGAGCTGTTTTGGGCGAATTATCGGGTGTTTGTTCATTGGCCTACCCTCAAGTTACGGGCGTTGCAGTGGTCAACCGCCCTGTAGCTAATGCGCCGGGGCTTTTCCGGCCGCAGCGCTCAAGCCAGGCGCCCCAGCCAGTCGCAATAAACACGGCTGCTCCATCGTCATCGCAGCTTCAGCATAGCTTCTTTCAGGCAACCGCCCTTCGATCCTTCATCCACCACCGGCCGATCAGCGCGCCCGACTGTCGCATATTATATAAATATTTACGGCGCGCATCTCGTGCAGCTCAATTGCCGCCGCACATCTGCTCCCTCGCGCAGGCGGTGCGACTTCAGCACGTGGTGCCACACGCTCACGCGTGAGCGTTTGATTCTGCCTGCCGCACTCCGCATCTGCGCAAGGACAGATTTTTCACCTCCGTCCATCAATCTGAGCAACCTATTCGATTCGCATCCGCCAAAATGAGCGCCCCTCCACCCAAAAACACGAACGGACCTCCCAGGAGCAAGCCGAATCCCTTGCGCCCCATGCGCCCAAAGCCTCGCGCGAACCCTCTTGTTGCTGCCAAACGACCCGGCCAGAAGCCACCGCCAAGGCCTGCCGCCGCCGGCCCATCGAGACCAAACGCTGCGAATGGCAGCAGACAAAGTCTTGAGGAGCTGCGCAAGCAGTATGGCGGATGGTCCGAGCCGCCACCTCCGTACAAACACATCGATATCCCGATTATGACGACCAAGAAGGCTCTCCTCGAAGGAATTCGGCATCATCTGATGAAATTAACTTCGACCAAAGCCGACGGAAAGCCCATCGATCCTACCGACCAAGAAGAGTTTGCGCGACCAGTCACCCTACATCGACGCGATGCTCGCTTACCACCCCCTGGCCGAGCCGTAAAAGAAGAAGCACCTGAACGTATTCCCGTTGATGAGCAGGAAAGAGAGAGGATGGCGCAGATTAAAGCTGAAAAAGAAGCGCAGCGCGCCATCAACCAGGCCAAAATGGCTCCTGTCGCCAAGGAGGTGGTACCCAAGAAACCAAAAAAGCAAAAGGAGGAACGCACAACGTTCAACAGAGGACCCCGTACTGCTGCCGCAAAGAAAGAGTCTGACCTGCGTTATGAGGAGGCTTTGCCATGGCACCTTGAGGACGTGGACGGGAAGAATGTCTGGGTTGGCTCCTACATTGCGGCTCTGTCCGAACACAGCGTTGCATTCATGATCGACCAAAATGTTTTTCGAATGGTACCGCTGGAGAAATGCTACAAATTCAACGCAAAGCCATCGTTCCAGGCCTTCACAATTGACCAGGCCGAAGAGTATATGAACAGAAAGGTCGACGTCGGTCGTTGGGTAATGAAAGATGAAGAGAAGCGGTCTGGTCAGCAGGATTTGGAAGCCACGAGAAGAATGCTTTACGGCTCTGGCCAGATGATCAAGACTGAGAGCGACACCTTCAAGGCGGCATCCCGCGCCGAGAAAATGGAGCACGATGAGATCGACATGTCTGGAGACGAGTTTCAGGATGACGACGAAGCACCCATGTTTGAACGGAATGATGATGAGGACACAAAGGACTCCAAAGAGAGAATTCGTCGTGAACAGCTCGGCGCCAACTTGTTCGGTGATGGTGATGAAGGCCAAGTTGACAACGAGCTTCAGCAGCAGTTGAAAGAGGAGCTTGAACGTCAGAAATTTGGTAAAGCAACTCGCAAAGCACTCATCAAAAGAGATCGCGAAGACATTTACGAAAGTGACAATTCTGAGGATAACCCATGGAGCAGCTCGGTAAGGATTTCTGATCAATACCCCACTAACACAATCGCTAACATATTCCAAGTCCGATGACGACTCCTCGGATGACGAAAACGAGGAGAAGAAGGACGAAGACAAAAAAGAAGGCGACAAGAAGGACGACAAAGATGACAAGGACGAAAAGGATGACAAGGGCAAGCTCAAAGCTTCAGGCTCCCAGGGCTCTACTACACCACAGGGCAAACACAAGCACGGCGATAAGAAGAGCAAGTCCCTGAAGCGCGCGGGGTCACCGGCATTATCAGAGTCTAGTGGCAACGAATCATCTCGTAAGAAGATGAAGAAGTCGGCGACCACCGCAGCCGGTAGCCGGTCCGGCACCCCCATCCCTGGTGCGGCACGCAAGACCAAGATGGGTGCCGGCTCTATGAGTGACGGCGAAGCTACCGCTGGTGAAATGTCAGACGCTGCCGGCCCGAGAAAGAAGATTAAGCTTGTCGGAAGCACCAAGGGAACGCCCTCAGCGTCTCGCGCTGGCAGCCCAGCCCCCGCAGGTACGTCCCCCATCGCCGCTGTAATCATCCCTGGCTCTGCTCAGATGCTAACTACTACAACAGGCGCGTCGCCTCCCCCCTCGTCCGCGGGCATAGAACCCTGGGAGATTCTGGAAAAGATCCCCGAGGGCGGTATCAGCATAGTGGAGCTGATCAAGCCGTTTCAGTCCCGCGTCGGTGTCAAGCCTGGACAAATGGCCAAGGGCGATTGGATCAAGCTCGTCACACGACTCTGCGAGTATGGCCCGGATAAGTTGCTGCGAAAGCGCAATTAGAGTCTGTGCGAATTGAGGGGTTGCGACTATTCGCAGAAGATCTAATCCACTACTCACGGCGTTGTCTTGGGGAGGTTTTTTTTGGTTGCTACTTTGTATCATGAGTTAAAGTGGCCAGGGTTTAGCATGGACGCTGTTGTAGATTTAATATATGTGATTTCTTGATTTACTTCTGGTTTTACATTATGCCACTGGTATCATGTTGTCTACATTGTCGAGTGCAGCTAAACCACGTAACTGAGGCATCGGGTATCTATCATGTTGGCTTCTGCTATTCGTCCATCTGCCAGGCGTAATCGAGGCCTTCGTTGCGCTTCCTCCTGTTCAGTGCCTTGAAGCGCTCCGCTTCGAACCCTGTGCCTCTATCCACGCCGTCCCATCGATAGCCGGGCTTGATGCCGTACCGGTTGGGCGGCGCCGCGCCCGTGTACACCGGCCGTCGTTTCGACCTCCCTCCCTTGCCCGTTGTCGTCTCCTTGCCGCTCATAAACTGTGCCATGGGGTCGTTCCACCGCTCCTGTTCCTTGAGCTCCCGGTTCATCTCCTCGTCGTCGGCTTTCCGCGCCAGCGGCATCAGCTTCGCGTCCTCCAGCTGCTCGCGGCGGCGGCGCGCGTCTTCAAGCTGCACGTCGCCCTTGAGCGCCTCCTTTGCCAGGCGTTCCTTCTCCTCGGCCTCGGCGGCCGCGCGCCGCGCCTCGGCGCGCTTCATGGAGATGTCTATTCGTCGGCCGGTCGCGTCTCGGTAGACCGTCTCCTCCTCCTTGGCGTTTTTGCGGTGGCGCTCAAACTCTTCGCGCTCTTCTTGCTGTCGGCGGCGCAGCTGCGCCGAGACGGTCTTGGCGGATTGCAGGCCGGCATGTGTACCGTCGCTCATCTTTGCGACGCTGGGGTCGTCCTCTACCAACGGCATCTCCTCGTCTTCGCCCTGGGCAGCTGCAGATTCGGCGGCAGCGGAGGCTAGGATGGCGTCTGCCGCAGCAGCGTCGTCTTTGTCCTTTGTCGCGTCATCACCACCGAGCGTTTTCCAGTTGTTTTTCTTTGTTCGTCGAAATTCGGCGGATGCGCCTGTTACTGTGATCGGTCCGTCTTCGGCGTCGTCGTCGCCTTGTGCTGTTTGGCCCCAGCCGCCATCGTCGTCCGTTATTAACAAGCCACTGGCGGCAGCTTGCTTGCGCTTCTTCTTCTTTGGTTTCGTATCGGCGACGAGATATTTTGAGGCAAGATAATTTGACAAGTCGGAAGGCATGATAAAAAGACTTAGCCAGTACGAAGAAAATTCATCCGGTGGCTGAATAGAAATTCGAATTAAGAAAAAGTTGGCGCTGTCGCGTTAGCAGGCAGCTCTCATATGCAGGTATCAAGAAATGTCAGGTATGGCTCTGCCCCGCTAGAGTAATGTGGGATGGGGTCGGGCGACACTCACTCAGGAACGTGTTCCCAAAGATCGCCGGGAACAGAGACAACCCGATCGCGCGCCACCCCATGACGTCTTTTGCATAATTTCTTCCCTCCGCAAGAACATGCCGGCTTGACTGCAGTAAAAGTACGACGCGCAACTTTGCTCCTCTTCACTACTACGCCATATGCATTGTCCAAACACACTGCGAAGCTCGGCCCGCAGGTAGTGCCGACAAGCCCGCCTTCATGGCGCAACCTCCTCAAGATGAGACGCCCGCGGCCCCGATTAAAGCGCTGCCGACCGCCGCCTCTGTGATTCAGATCCCGAAGCGAGGGCAGACCGTACCAGCGGGCGATCCCCTTTCCATGTCGCAAAACGAGATCTCGCTGCCGTTTCGCAGGAGCAACCCTTCCGCGGCCTCGCTATACGCCTCGACTCTCTCACCGCCCGGCTCTCGATCCATGTCCCCGTCCGGCCGCGGCTCGCCCTCGAAATACCTTGCCAATACCGTGTTTGATGTCAGTCAAGGCCGCGGCCTTCCGGAAAATGCTGGCGACAGCCCTGGCGAGCCCCTCAGTCTGGTTCTCAGGGCATTTGTCCCGCATGTGGCTATATACCCGTCGACGGACACCGAAGCTCTCGTTCGCGAGAAGGGCTTCAAAGACGGCCTGTGGGAGCTCCTACGACCCTTTGGCGAGAAGATACAAGGCAAAGTCAACGTGCGCGACAGCAACGGTGTAAGCCGTGTGGCAGAGGACTTTTCAATTCGATTCACCAAATTCGGAGACAACATTGAACACCCAGATCCGGCTATTTCAGGTCAACGACCGTCTTCCACCGACGAGAAGAATGGCTTGCAATCTGCGTCAGCCAGAGACAGAGCTGTTTTGTCCGATGTTGAGACGGTAGTGGACAAGCATCTTGCGTATGCCGAGCAAGCCTTCCAAGCGGCGTCTTCTCATGAGATTTTGAGAAAGCAGGGCCTTGATGTCGATACTGCCTCTCCTTACTACGCGTTATACCTTCGTCGGCTTCTTTCTGGTCTTCCCATAACTCCTCACGAGACGTTTGCGCACCCTGTTGCCTGTGTAGTTGCTATTAGCTCGCGCAATGAAACTCCCCTTGAAGAGCTGCGACGACTGTACGCCGAAACGAACCAAGGGGACCAGAGTCTACCGCCTTGGGTCGACGGAAAATATTTACGATACTACGTTCTGGTTCATGATGAAGAAAATGGTGACATTACGAAATCTATGGCATTATTCGAACAAATGAAACGACACCTTGGTCTACATTGCCATCTTTTACGACTCCGTTCCAGCCAAAGTGCAGAAACAGACGACGACAGTATCCCGCTGCCTCGCAGCGAATGGATGACGGCAGCAGAGGAGCTTTACGATATTAAACGAAGCGAAAACGACGAAGACTTTGACGACCGCTCTCAATATATATTTGAGTCGGATGCCACTGCAATTCGTACATTTGTGAAGGAAATGGTCACGCAATCAATCATCCCGACTATGGAGAGACACATGTCTGTCTGGAATGACCAAGTGGCCTCTCGGCGCAGAGGTATTACTGGCAAATTCATGAATCTGTCGCGAAAATGGACAGGATTTGGTGGCGGAGGAAGAACCTCTGTTGGCGGTGGTGCTAGCAACACGGACATATACGACCCCGCTGGATTCTACCATGCCACTGCGGCGGAGGCCATCATGCGAAAATTAGCCGACTTTGCGTTCATGCTGAGAGACTGGAAGCTAGCATACTCAACATACGACTTACTACGACCAGACTTCAGTGAGGCCAAAGCTTGGAAATACTATGCCGCGGCGAATGAAATGGCAGCTCTCAGCATGCTCATGATGCCTCAGCAACTGACGTCAAAAACGCGATCGGAAACCATCGATCAAATGCTCGAGTCTGCGTTTTACTCATACCAGACTCGATGCAGCAGTCCGTATGGTGCCTTGCGAAGTCTTACACTGGGACTAGAGCTCTTGCGCCTGAGAGGAGGCTCTAACATTGACGACGCTGGCCGATGGGGCCTACGACTGCTGGAGTCAAGGATTCCAGGCCGAGTCGGCGATGCTCTCACCAAGGAGCGTCTCGCTATATGTTACGCTTCCAAGACCGGCGTCGGCAGCTGGAACTGGGGCAGTCGCCGTCGCAAGTCAGCTGCCTGGAGCGTGTTGGCGGCGGAGGCGTGGGCTGAGCAGTCCAAGTTTATCCCTGCACAGCGGTGCCTGACGGAAGCGCAAAAGATGTACCACCCATCGACGGCCGCAGAGGGTGCTTCCCAATTTGCCATTGCGGTCGCATATGTGGAAGGATTGCAGCGTGAGCTTTCAGATAGGCTTGGCCATCCTGATGAGGGAGCAGACGAATCTGCGCTCGACGAGTCGCAGAGTGAGATTGAAGAGGAGAGCGAGGCGCTCACGGACATGCGCACGCGGAGACCGAGTATAATTGCTCGTGGGGGGTTAGAAACAGCACCGCTGCACGGCGAGCAGTCTGAAAGTCCGACTCCTGCCGTTGCAAGTCAAGAAGGCTTTGATTAAGTGTCGTTGACGAGGCATGCTGGCGTATTTACATAGAGATAGATAATAATTCCTACGTTCTCAGCATTTGCATATTAATTGATCCTATAATTTATCAACGGTCCTCGTCAAATCTTTTTATAACCATTTTTTAAAAAAAATATTAATGCCGTCACGTTGCTGACGCAGGCTCTTCTCAACCTCTACGCCACAGCGCGGCGCTGGCGTCTGTGTGGCATGGTGGGCGGTTCGGAACGCAGGCTAATGGTTTTCGAGCTGTTGCTGGGAGACACTACCATTCACAGAACAAACATGGCACTACTTACCTTCGAGCCAACCTTTTAATACGTGCATCACGCCATATTACTCCTTGCATAGTTTTTAAGCGACTTTGGTTTCATTTCACATCTTTCTTGCGGCTTCGCCACCCTGATCCTTTCTGCGACCGTCCGCTGGCCACCATGGGCGAGCTTGGAGACTTTCTGGCCCAGAATGATGCCGATTTTCGAACGTACGTTTGCGCGCAGCCGCATGTCTGACGATCCCTCCCACGGATATGCTAACGGCTGTCACTCTGTACAGAGCCAGACTGCCCGCTTTATACGCCGACTTCCGATCGCAGCGAACGTTGAACCCCGATGCCTACAGCGCGAACGTGACGGCGTGGCGGCACGCGCTGTCGCTACTGGCGAGCCGCGGCCTCTTATCACACGGCTCCAACGCGAATGTATTAATATTGAACCTGGAGGACTCGCTGCTGCGAGGGCTCGAGATGCGCCAGTTTGGGCAGCCACTGGCGCTCGGCACGGTCGTCCGCGAGTCCGTGGCGGCCAATGCCATGTTCCCCGTGCAGACTTTTCTGCAGTCCCAGCAGAGCGTGTTCCAGAAGAGCTGGTCGGGTGTGCCCTGGGCGATCATGGGCTGGACACTGCGACAACTCGGCGTCGTTGACCCTTCAGCGGGCGACGACACGCTGCCCAAGGGCCAGTACGTGCTTTTGGAGAATGTGGAGGCTGCGGCCAAGCAGTTTAATGCAATCATGGCCGAGCACACCTCGAAATTTGATCGCGTCTTTACGAAATCACAATTCTACACAACCTTTGCGTCAGATCTGGTTGATGGTCAGCGGCTATCAGAGGCAGACATAAATGTGCTGCTATGCTATCTATCACGCGACAAGGGAATAATAGAATACGACGGCAAGATCATTCGTGTAAAGGGCGTTGCCGACCAATCGGGCATTACAGAAGATGACAAGGCAATCGCTTCGCTGAAGGAAGTCACCGTCAGGGTCAAGCACCAGGCCGATCTTCTCAGCGCCAGAATCGACGAGCTGGAGCTGGATGCGAAGAAGGCGCTCGCGCGTAAGAACAAGGTATCCGCGCTCGCGGCACTGCGACAAAAAAAGGTGGCCGAGCAGACGCTATCGACGCGATACGCCACGCTTAACCAGCTGGAGGAGACGGCCAACAAGATTGAGCAGGCCGCGGACAATGTCGACATTGTCCAAGCCATGGAGGCGTCGAGCAGCGTGCTCAAGAAGCTCAACGCGCAGGTCGGCTCCGTGGATAAAGTGGACGCCGTCATGGACGAGCTGCGCGAGCGCGTCGCGGACACGGACGAGCTCACCGCCATGCTAGCCGAGTCGACGGGCGCACCCGTGGACGAGGGCGAGATTGACGACGAGCTGGCCGAGATGGAGCGCGAGGCGGCAGAGAAGGAGGAGGAGAGGCAGGCCGAGGCCGCGCAGAAGAACATGGACACGATTCCAGCGGTGCCGGTGCCGGGATCGCCGCAGAAGAAACAGCAGCAGCAGGAAGCGAGGGAAAACTCGCCGACGTCGGAAACAGGCATCGGAAAGCTTACCCTGGCGGATTAGACGGGTGGATGAGCGTCGTGGGTTATATAAACAGAGGCAGTCTCCCGTAGGAAGCTGCATAGACTGTAATATTAATGCTATATCATGCAATCATCTATATGCCTTTTTTTTGCTGTGAGAGTACAGCGTATCAAATCTTTGATATCCCAGCGCCATCAACCAAAACTCCGTCCTGTTTCTCAGCAACACCAAACCCAGATCCCGTCGTAAAATAGTTTTTATACAGTAGCCACACGATGCCCCGAAGTTGACAATGTCTCCGCGCTAAGATTGCTGCTCTTGTAGTATGCCATTTGCCTGGCTTGACATGGGCGGCACAGGTTCCTCTGCTTCCGTATATGCCGATGTCATTATTGTATCCTGATCCAGTGGCTGCTTCGACTCCGTATCCGGAGAAGCCCGAATAACTTGCTCATTCAACATGCCCTCGTCCGCCGCCTTCTTCTTCTGCGCCTCCTCCTCTTCCTCCGCGGCCGCATCATCCGCCTTTTTCTGCGCCGCCAGCCTGCTCCTGCGCGCATTCGCAATCAGGTCCTTGAACGAGTCCTCGTGGCGGTTCGCCCACGCCGCGCCGTCAAACTCTTTATCCTTGATGGCCAGGGCCGTCTGCGCGGCGCGGCTCAGCGTCGGCGCTTTCCCGCCCTGCGTGCGCTCCCACACGTCGAGGTCGTGCAGGAGCTCGGCGCGCCGCCGCGGCTGCGCGGCGTCGCAGTTGGCGTTCCAGATTGTGAGCCACTCCTTGTGGCGGCGCTCGAGGAGCGGTCGCGGCCCTTGGTTGGAGATGCCAATCTCGGCGAGCTTCTTGCGCAGCGCCTGCTCCTTGAACATGGAGTAGCTGAGGGACGGTAATCGTTCGAGCGTCTTTTGCTGCTGGCGCTGCATCTGGCCGGTCGGTAGAGGTTGTGCGGGTGTGGAACTGCTCGGTTTTCGAGGGCTCGTTTTCTGGGCGTCGGGTCCGGGACAGGATTCGATATGCGCGAATACCTGCCACTCTTTCATTCGCCGTTGGCACATGGGACAGGGTACCAGTCCATCCTCTGTAATCATTTAGTTAACGACAAGTTCGTGTGCTGTGCTACCATGAATGAACGCACCATTTTCTAGCTCAAAATCTTCATCTTCTGAGTCCTCGACTACCTCAACACTCGGTTGCGGTGGTGTAACCTCGGCACGGCCGCTCAACCTGGCGGAAGATCGTAATCGTTTCGATTGCGGCTCCGGTTGTGAACTCTCCTCTTCTGCGTCGGGTTTGCGCTTTGGCGACTGCTTCCTGTCGATGCTGGCACTGCGCGCAAACTTGAGCGCATCTGTCCTCGCCTCGGAAAACGCCGCGACTGTCTGCTCCATGGACCAGTTGCTCCGTAGCTTCAGCTCCTGGTCTGTGGCGCGGCACAGCGGGCACTTGCTGTCGTTGGAGAGTGCGCGCCGGATGCATATCGAGCAGAATGTGTGCGCGCAGGATGTAATCATGGGTGTCTTGTAAAAGTCCTTGCAGACTTCGCATCGCAGCGCCGACTCGACCGCCGACAGACCGGACAATGGCGTCGCCAGCCAGTCGGTTGAATCTGCAACATCGTCGGCGGGCATCGTTTGCCACCGTGCACGAGATATCTATCTCACGGATATCGAAAGGCGGGGCGAAGTTTCGGCGACGGGGAACACACGATAGTTTTGATCTGAGTATCGGGGTTTCGTTGGAGCTGGTAAATAGTCCAAGTAATTCGGCAAATTTATTTCAAGACTCTGGGCGCAAAGCAGACCTCGATTGGCGATGTTGTAATTCGCGTCGCGTGAGTGGGCTCTTCAATTCTGAACCGGCCCACTGAAGTCAAGGACATTTCAGTGGACGGCACTCACTAAAACATTTCTCTGTCGCCTGAAACAGCGCCGCAAACGATTCCCTTCCAGGCACTTTCGCGGAACAGCTCCAGCGGACGATGGCGTCACGTGTGGACGCGTTCCACTTCACGCGTGTCTTGGAGACAGTCTTGATAATCTCGACTCCCAAGCATCGTGGCATTGAATTGGTGTTTCTTTTCGAAATATCAAAAGTTCACTGCATTTCAAGATGGATGAGCACAAAAAGTTTCTTGCGGATCGCATTCTAAGCGAAGAGCGTCCAGTACGTTTTGCATATCTTCTACCAGCGCCGCTATACTAACCCAGTCCAAGATCACGTATCGCATACTGAGTCGTGCGTTGGATGTAAATGTCAATACTGCGAAAGAGTGCGTGTCATTTGAAACAGATTCAGTCGCAATGCTAACATGAACTAGAATGCTCTATGATTTCTACAAATACCAGAATGCGCTGCGCGCTGACTCTGTCCACGCCACCTATCTGGTGTACGGTATCAAGGATGCGGACGCGTCTCAGCCAGACGTCGATATTGAGATGGGAAGTTCTCAACCGGAACGCATCACCGATCCAGTTCCAACTATCACAATGACACTCATTAGCGATGATAAGCTCAAAGGTTTGGGACATGACCGACTTCTCAAACTCCCTCCTGCTAACCAAATCTAAAGACACTCTATCGCAGTACAACAAAGTCACGTCAATCCACATGTACAGCTTGGCTCCTAACCCTCAGAAGGACTTTGTACTACTGGCAGATGTTGCCAAGTCCATTTCGGAATACGCAACAAACGAGGATGCCGCAGCTCTGTGTAAGAAATACGGTACCATCTACAATCCCCATACGCGGCGAAGGGAACGAAAGAAGGGTGTCCCTATTCCTGCTCCTGTGCCAACTTCCAAGAAACCAGAGCCTGTTACGAAATCAGCTGCTACCCCAGCTCCTGTGAAGAAAGAACCAGCCCCAAGTGCGCCGATTAAGCAGGAGACTCCGTCTTCAAGCTCGGCAAAGACCACCGCCGCACCAAAAAAGGCTGGCGGTATTATGTCGTCCTTTGCAAAGGCGGCAGCCAAGCCGCCTAAGCCCAAGCCGGTGGTCAAGAAGGAAGAAGACACAGCAATGGCACTCAGCGATGATGGCGAGGCCGACGACGACGACATGCCTGCTCCCAAGAAGACTGCTGCTGAGACGGAGAATTTGAGACAAGCCAAGAGAAAACGCGAAGAAGACCTGCGACGAATGATGGACGAGGACGATGAAGAAGAGGAAGAGGAAGAAGAAAAAGAGCCGGAGGATGCAGAGATGGAAGAACCAGAGCCTGAGCCCGAGCCGGTGAAGGAGGAGAAAGAGGAGCCAAAGGAGGTCGTGTCTGCATCTTCTGACGGCCGTCGGCGTGGCAAGCGCCGTGTGATGAAGAAAAAGCGCATCCTGGACGATCAAGGATACATGGGTATGTTATCATTTTCCAAGCTCGTATACATGTGACTAACAGTAAGCAGTTACCATCCAGGAAGCGGCATGGGAATCCTTCTCAGAAGACGATACTCCCGCTCCAGTGAAGAAGGAAACACCGAGCTCTACACCCGCGTCATCTGGTGCAAAGCCCAAGAAGGCACCAGCGGCCAAGGGCAGCCAAGGAAGCATCATGTCATTTTTCGCAAAGAAATAGCCAGCGCATTTATACCGGGAATTATGATTGACTTTTTTAATTCATAGGAAGGTCTGACTATCTTCAGATTTAATCTCCAGTTTTCCAACTTTTCTCTATACGTGCTGCATCATGTCATTTTTACCAAGGACCTTTTGCTCCAGCGCCTCATAATGGTCTTTGTCCTGTTCTATCCGGGCCAACACCTGCCCGAGCCTCTTGACGCCTTCTTCCAATTCGTTCTCTGACACCCACGAGAAGCACAGCCGGAAGTGGTCGTCAAAGGTTATCTTGCTCTTCTCCTGCTGCACAGCAAACATGTTGCCGTAGCCGATGATGAGATTCTCTTCTTCGTTTGCGACATGCGCAATCAGGTCCGCGGAGAAGCCCGGCTTCAGCTTCAGCCACACAAAGTAGCCGCCAAAGGCGTTCGCGCCCTGGAGGCTGGAGTCGCGCTGCGTGACGCCGTAGGGGGCCAGGTGCGTCCGCACCGCGTCCAGGAGCACGCGGTGGCGCCGCTGCAATGCAGGGCGCAGGACGCTGTCAATGTTGCTCTCCAACTCGCCGTTGTCGATCAGATCAGACAGCATGCTGGCGCACAGCTGGCTCGGCGCGCCGCCGGACCGTGTCGACGCAGTGGTGGCCAGGCCGGTGACAAAGGCGGGGGACGCCTCGACCCAGCCGGTGCGCATACCGGGCCCGGAGATTTTGCTAAAGGAGCCATTGCTGACCGTATAGCCAAAGCCGTCGGGGTCATTTTCGTCGCGCGGCATAGCGAGGTCGATGTCGCAGAGGCGTGGGAGCCTCATCTCAGGTGGGCGCTCTACAGTGATGGGTCCAGACAGCGGCCACTGCAAGAAATCGTAGACATCGTCACAGATAACAAGCGCGTCATATTTGCGCGCGAGCTTCACTAGAGCTTCGCGACGAGCAATTGGCATTGATTTGCCAGATGGGTTGGCGCAGGTTGGCACGACGTAGATCAAGTGCCTGTAAAGCTTGCGCTTAGAATCGGGTAGCTTAAACGGCTATGAGAAGCTGCGTTAGTCGTGTGCGGACGAAATAAAAGGAGTTTTTAAAAAAGAGACGTACCTTTTTATGGTGCTTTCCATTTTCGTCCTGTTCAAGAGCTTGGATTTTCTTTTCCAGGGCGTCGACGTCGACACCATCGTCATCCTCGGGCGTTGCGTGCACCCGCCCTCCGAACCCGGCGTCGTTGAAAATGGGCACGGCGAGGTGATACACGGGGGCCACGGCCCAGACGCCGCGCGTGACGTTGACGTCGCTAAAGCTCTGCAGGATGCACGCCAGGTTCTGGCTGGCGCCGCCCGTGATGCAGATGCGTCTCGGGTCCGGCGCGACGCTGTAGTGCCTGCCGAGCCATTTCGCCAGGCCGCGCCGCAGCGGCTCGTAGCCCTCGTCGGCGCCGTACTCCAGGATCGGAGTGTACACGGAGGGGTCCGAGACGAGCACCCGCTGGCACGCCGCCGCGAGTTGTTGGGCAGGCAGCAGCTCGGGGGCGGGCCAACCCCGAAGAAAGTTGATTTGTGTCTTTTGCATTGGGTGGGAAAGACGCGTGCTTGCGGCGGTGGTGGTGGTTTGTTGAACTAGGTTTAGCTGCTCCGCCACGCTTGTAGCTTCAACAGATCAGGGTTCGGGCGCATGGCCAAGGCCGGACTTGTTGGAATCGCTGCCGCCCCTCTTCTGCCCCCCGCCAACCAGCCAGCCGAGGATCCCCAACTAATAGACAGGCTGTTGCAAGACCGAGCGGCGGCGGCGGCGACGGCCAAAGTCATATCCACATCTCCGCTTTCCCACTACTATTATGTCCCCTCTAGTAGACGGACCTTTGGAGAAGTCCGACAGTCATATCAGACCGACCTGGCGTCCGCGGATTTGGGAGGCTAGCCTAGCGGCACGGCCTGGCCCTCACTAATAACTCAGCTTGATTAGTCCACGGCTGCGCAAAGCTGGCTGCTAGCTTCCAAAATGAACCGATTGGGTGCGGGGATTGTCGACAGAATGTGGCCGCGCATGCTGCCTGACAGAGGACCCTCCGGGAGTGATTCCCTGTTGGGAGGTGCTACTCGTATAAATAGCATGCGACGTACGCCAGCTGGGCCTTTCCGCCTGGTTCAACCAGACTCTTCTTCACTCTTCAAACATTCTTATTTGCTAGCACATCATGGCGAAAGTTCAAGGCACCAATGAAGACCGCTTTGCGGACCTTCGCAACATCTTCCAGCAGCGCTTAGACTCTGATAGTGACCTCGGTGCTTCCATCACCGTCAACATCGATGGAAAGAATGCCGTCGATCTCTGGGGCGGCTATACCAGCACTGAGCGTAACCAAGCTTGGGAAAAAGACACCATCGTCAATGTCTGGTCATCCAGCAAGACCATCATCTCTTTTGCCATTCTCATGCTCGTGGACCGCGGTCTCATCGACCCTCATGAGAACGTGGCGAAGTACTGGCCTGAATTTGCCGCCAACGGCAAGGAAAACACCAAAGTACGACATCTGCTCTCCCACACCTCTGGCGTGAGCGGCTGGGAGCAGCCGCTCGTGCGCGAGGACCTCTACGACCGTGAGAAGGCGACAAAGCTGCTCGCCGAGCAGGCGCCGTGGTGGGAGGCCGGCACCGCCTCCTGCTACCACAGTCTCACCATGGGTTACCTCCTTGGCGAGCTGGTTGTCCGAACGACAGGCAAGACCATGAAACAGTTCATCGCGGATGAGATTGCGGCGCCGCTCAAGGTCGACTTCCAGCTCGGCGCCAAGGAAGAGGACTGGCCGCGCATCGCGACGCTGGATACGCAAGGCTCCGGTGACATGATCCTGCCGGACGGCGTCCCGGAGATTACCACGAAGACTCTCCACAACCCGCGGCCGAATGGCAACGCTGCCAACACTGAGGGCTGGCGAAGAGCCGAGATTGGTGCCGCCAACGGCCACACCAACTCGCGCGCGCTGGCCAAGATTATGTCGGCCATTGCTCTCGGTGGCGAGGTCGACGGCGTGCGCTTGCTCTCGCCCAAGACGATTGATCTCATCTGGGAACAGCAGTCCAACGGCGTCGACATGGCTCTTGGCAAGATGATACAGTTCGGCATCGGCTACGGAATCTGCACGTCCGGCGATTCTGCCGTCAACGCAATGCTGCCCAAGGGAAAGATCTGCTACTGGAGCGGCTGGGGCGGCTCTATGGTCATTGCCGACACTGAAAGACGCATGACTATTTCATACACCATGAACAGGATGTGGATTCAGCAAGGTACCTTGGGCAACGAGAATACATTGGCATATATCTCAGCCATTTACGCTGCGATGGGTGCCAAGCCTGGCATTACCAATGCATAAGCTGTTTAAAGGCTGAGATATATGAAAACTTGCTCAGACTACTTTTGTACATACAAAATTAGTATGCGAGACTAGCGATCTGACGCATGTGTGTAGTGTTGTGTCTTATTCTTCGAAAATTCGCGACTCTTCACATTCCGAGATAAAGATGCCACGCCAGACAGATAGTTCCTAGTCAAAAAATTAAAATAAAAATAAAATCATAAGAAACTAGAGGCAAATTCTAGATCATTCTTGTCTTCCTGCACTGCACACGATTTGGACTCAGGTGCAGACACCCGATTGTCAACGGTGGCTAACGCCCAAGACATGGTTTAGTGCAGCTCCGAGACACAGCTTAAAGCGCTCATGCCGCCGCAGTACCGCACATGCCTCCGTTCACTGGAAAAGCTGAGTATGCTAAACGAGGGTGAAGGGGGGGGGAACAAGATTGATAAATTGCTTCCCCTGCAGATGAAACAATCGGGCTGTTGAGGTACCGGTCAATACTAGGCAAGAGGATCCTACAATTAGCTGTACATTTGGAGTGTATTTTTGAACAAAGCGAAGGAACGAATATCTCCTTTCTTTTTTTGTGCAATCCTCAAGGCATCTACTAGTCACGTCGGTGTCCGGCGCCGTGTCTTACGAGATAGGTTTGTGGCTAGCTGCTCTACGTCACTCTGCCGTGTCTCACTCATGGCATCACAGCGGCAATAAAGTCTTTTCGGCTACGTCCATAGTTCAACGCTATATTCTCTTTAAATATGAAGCAATTCGTTTCCCGTTCACATTCCGTCGCCGGAAAATGAGTACCAGCTGAGATGGGTGTGCGATGTTACGCTAAGATGTTTTCTAGGCAATGCATCCCCAGGATACTACTTGATTGACATGAGTTTTTCAACTTAGATTAATTGAGTCACATTTCTTATTCGTAAGAAGGGCGTGCTACACATTTGCTTGAGCGGCCTGACGAATATATAAACCAGCTGCCAGTTCTCTCGGATTGAACAGCTCAAGATACGCACGTCGACATCCACCTTAATCGCTTGTGCGTTTTGTCGTCCTCTGCGGCTGCCGTGGGGTGCAATTTAGTATTTTTTGCTCTCGTCACTGGGCCTGCAATGGCCCGTATGAGTGCACAGCCGGAGGCATCGCTTGCTGTCCGAGACGGTCAGCAAGAACAAGTTGCAGAGGCTACAGCAGCCGCTGCAGGAGTCGGACCTGCAGGAGTCGGACCTGCAGGAGTCGGACCTCAAAACGGTGTGCGATGCTGCCCGGCCTGGATGTTCCGTGACAGGCCCAGGGGTACCAGCAAGTGTCTGCCCCTCTATAAATGCAAAGGCCGTTGCAATAAAAGCCCGCTGCCGAGCGTGCAGACCAAGCCAACCAAGCCGAGGCCACCGCCGCCAGGCGTGCTGATCAAGCCGACCAAGCCGCCCAGGCCGCAGCCGAGCATGGAGGTCAAGCCGCACTTTCCGAACCCCGATCCTTACGGCGACTACAATGACGACGGCGTCTATAGCTATCACGGTGACGACGATGATGGAGGCGACTACAATCATGACGACCACAATGATACTCTCGGGGATCTTCAGATATAATAGATACCCTGGGTGATTAGTCTCGTTAGCTACCATTGCTCGATCTTTTTGATCGTTGTGGCATAGTGGTCAACCTAGTGCCCTGAGTTGCCACAGACCATGACGGCAACTGCAATGACGATTAGGATACGGATGAGCTGTGCACGAAGCCAAACGCGGGGAGTGGAAAGGGGAGGGCCAAGTACAGTAGTAGACTAAGGGCTGCCTAGCATCAGCCAGAGTCTTCTGTTGATGGCTAGAATACGAATGAGCGGCTCAATAAGTTGGACACGGAGAAGCTCTCTGGAGATAACAAAAGAAAATGAGCTGGCAGATGCGAACTCCAAATGTCTACCAATACCAAAGAATATGAGCCGAGTATTTTCATGAATGAGGGGGGCTAGGGGGAGAGGGAAAGCCAAAGGCACCACCAACCCCTATGGAGATAATTATGCATAGCTATCCAGTTTGAGATGCGAGAAAAAGCCTTGGCAGTATATGATGGATGTGCTCTTTTGGCCGTTGTATGGAGTTCTCCAGTAGGAGTTTAAGCTCGGCTGGCCAATGAAGAATCTCTTTAATATATGTCTTGTATTTTCTACATCAATTCGTCGGTTCTTGTGATCAAAATATAGTCTTCTGATATTAGTGAGAACTGCTTTAATTTCCGTATCCCAGAAAGGTTGATCAGTCAGCGAGTAGTGAAGGCGGTCTAGATCAGGATGTGCCGTTGCTTAGTAGAGCTTAACTTGCGCGACCGATAGCACACCAATAGCTTATATGCTAGCTTACTTGGGGCTTTGGTTATTTTCAAGCAATCAATACTTCTTTCTCGTAAGTGAAGCTGACAAGAGACAGGGTACTGTTACCAGGAGGCCGTTCATGCTGTTAACAATCGGCGTTGACATTTTAAAATATACTTTTAATCTCTCAGTCGGGCTCAGAAGCTTACATATACAAAAATAGAACCTACAAAATAGAAAATTTTGATGCAGCTTCAATCGTGCAATGAAAATACGTCACGATTGAGGCTTGAAAATCATGTCGCGCGATCGCAATAGCAAACGATGGTAAATTTCTCAAGATCAAAAGCGAAGATATGATAATCGCATGATAATAACTAAGAAAAAACTAGTCGTCAAACAGCTGAGGGCCTTTCTATAATATCTCCTCGATTCCAATAAATACTAAAGCAATGTCTAGGAACAGACGCCCGGGAAAGATGCCGCGATTCGATCTCCTTGCGTGTAGGCACCATGCAGCGTCATGACTCGGGTGTTAAAGCTGAAGGCCATTTCATTTGTCGTGGGCCGGGTGGTAAGGCGGAAGATCGTTGCGCCTGGCAGCACGACCGGAACCGCGAGCCGAGTAGTACGAGGGAGGATCGTCCATTCGGATCCTATGGGCGCTCGCGCCGTTGGCATCTTCAGGTAACCGAGCGATGACGGCAGCGAATGTTGTCGCAAGTAGCGTCTGGGAGACGAGAAGGACGGTGGTGGAAGCTTTCATTTTGTGATGTTGCCAATTCTGATACCCAGCTAGAAAAAGAAGGGTTGAAAGATGTTCGCGGATTGAGAGTCTTTATACTTCAACAGACCAAGCGTGATTAATTATCCATTAGATCAGAATACGACTTTTAAGAGACCTTTTATAAACGCGAGCTGATGAATCACTCACTGGCCGGCGACAGGCTATTTCTTGGTGTGTCTGCAAGCTGACCTATCTTCCAGTCAGCAGTCAATAAGTTGTCTTCAAATCCCAATTTCCAGTTCCAGGGTGACAAACGAATAATACATTCCATTATACCAAAAAATGCGAGTAGCGGCAGTTCTATGAAACCACGTCGCCAAAGCATCTCGTTTATGGTCATGAGCGGCTGGTAGAACCTCAGCCAGAGTGGCACTTCCTGCAAGGCCACCCACCACCAGAAGTCCACGGGTCAACTGCAGAATCTGCAAGCCTGATTCGTCAGCAATACGCAAAAACTGACTTCAAGCGCCTCAGAATTTCTGGTGTTGCCAGCTTAGCGTCGGGTTGGTAGAATTTCTGACCATTAAGAGCCTGCATGCGTCCATGCCTCCCATTACGTTAATCACGCCAAATAATAAAGAGGCCCTTTTCTTCAGCTTCGCAACATAAACGATAACTTCTTATTTTCAAGTTCCTGTCCTATTACTTGGCGTTACCAAGTGCCTGTAATCTTGATCCCTAACATTGGCAATCGTCAAAAACTCACTTCCATCATGAGCTTCTCAATACACGCAGCGATGGGCAAGAATGAAAACGCCTACCACTATGCTTCACTTCCTTCTAGCCCAAGGTGCTCCGAGAGCAGCAGGGACGCAGAAGTGCAGCGCGACAAATCGACATACAAACCGTGCCGCTACATCATTTTTCTCACAATTGGCAATCTTGTTTTATTTCTCCTGACCCTCGTGTTATGCCTCTACGCCTACAATACAAAGGCTGTCCCTACCAACGACATTCTGAACGCTGAGTTACGGGCCACGTCAAGTTACAGTAGGTTAATTTTCAGTTGGGGCGCAAGCGCAAATTTTAGAATGCTCTTTGAGGATTTGCTACTGACAGCATCAAAGGTCCGATTTTCGACCGTCTTGATCTCGAGCCGTCTATTAGACGCATAAATGGAACTGTGCTTGGCACAGAGCACCCAGGCATAGCCCGCCAGTTTCCGAACGAAGAAGCCGATGCGCAATGGGAAGACGACATCGACTTGATTAGACCCATTGCCGTTACGCGTGAACAGATTATCATGATGGGCAAGGATCCCGAAACTGTCGCAAAGCTCGAAGATAAAGACTGGGGGCTGGGCGAGAATGCCTATGTTGCAGCCTTGGATGTTTTCCACAATCTGCACTGCCTGAATACGTAAATACACCTCTTCAATCCGATCTGATTAGAATGCCAACTCACTTTATATGATTTAGGCTAAGGCGAGCTGCATATGGCACATACTATAATGCCACAGGTATGGTCCTCCGTTCGACTTACTTCGTTGCAGTTAGTAACTGGGCCTCTCAGCCGATGCCAACAACTGCCATGGCGAATTTGAGATTCATCTTAACCACTGCACTGACATTCTTTTTCAACACATATCTTGCAGGTACTGTTACTGAAGTTCTCCACGCAGCTGGCCGTTCACTAATGTCTTGCAAGCAATAATGTGAATCTTGTGACCCGTCACTGGAGGCTAGAGCAAGATTACCCGTTTCCTGACTTGTAAGTACTCGTATCTATTTAACGGCTACTCTGCTTCTCAATCAAAGCTAATGACATGGGCATAGTTCAATTAATAAGTACTGTATCAACTATGAGAAGTTGCTCGTCTGGCACAAGGAAGCAGGACTCGACATGGACAACTATATTAAAACGATGAAAAGGCCAAAAGCCGCCAAGATCAGTACTGAGGCAACCTAGCAATCAGTTTTGACAAAGTTATACTTGCAACTATGCATTTTCGCTAGGCATCAGATTAATACAAGAACGTATACACACTATTATACTACGACTTTGTAACATGTAATTCCCTCTTACAAATAGTTACACGCTGCTACTGCGGATTGCAAATTTTTAGGGTACTTCCTTCGCAATTATACACTAACCCCCTCTAAAATAATATTAATATATAACATTTAATACTAATATACTCTTACATAATAATAAAGATAGAATAATATTATAAAACTAAAAAGAAACTTTTTTTCGTCACATTTTGATCTATCTCAAGGTGGTAAAAGCGGTCGCGCTGCCCGCCAGCCGGTTCGGCGCTGGTGGCCTGGAGCTAATAACTATTGCGGATGACTTGGTGTAATTCCACCTGACAGACGCATGCTGACAGACTGAACAGCCGAGTATACAACATCAGGCTGCAAAATCAAAAGAACACAGTTCATTCTAATAGGATATTCTGTCTAAATTTTGACACATCAAAAATATTACTAGAAAAATTACTTGCGGCTAAACCTGATCTTGGGCTTTATTAGTTGCTCCGTCGTTTATGTGGCGACGGCTTAGCTGTCAAAGTAGAATTCCATTCTACGGTGTCTTTGTCTTAAAAAAAACCATTGAAAAAGTACTAAAGAACATTTTTATCAATTATATAGAGAAATTTATTGATCATTAAACAGTAGCGATATGTCACGATTATGATTGGAGCTCAAAATGGCACTCCTCGAAGGTGCCCTTTCTCGGCCATTTGTTCCCCATGTAGGCGATCTTTGCGCCGACCTCAAAGACACTGTATCCGCACTTGACGCTGTCTCTGCGATCATGTCAGGAAACACCGGTTCTGGAAAATCGGCATAGTCAATGATTCTCGCATTTGCGGGAGTCGGCGTCCTGTGGCCTGAACTGGGAGTCCTTGCTCGAGCCACGGAAGATGTTATGGCAGGTACTGCGACAGAGTCAGTTTGAATCCATTTTCTTCGGGTAAGTTTGACGAATATTTTCCGGCTTACCTTTCGTCATTGACTCGTAACCATTGCTTAATAGTGCGGCATTGTGGCTCATTCTTGCAGCATTGTTCTCCAACATGGCCCATGTTGTAATCTGTCGCAAGAAATTCAATTCAGCCAAGACAGCGGCATGATGTCGACTTAACAGCGGCTCCTGGCAACGAAATTCGGATGAAGCCCGCCAAACCCACTCAATTTGGCTGTGTAGTGGTACTTTATTTGCAAGATGTGCTTCGGGTCGACATTTCTCTACAAGGCACCGTGCCGCGGCGAGACCGCGATTCGCTTGCTCTATTACATTATTCAGTCGCTCGAGAATCTGGGCGGGTGCTGCTTCGAGGAGTTTAAGGTGATTGTTGCGCAGAGTTATTAGGTCTTGGAGATCTTGGTGGCAGGTTTGTACAAGTTCGAGGCAGATTCGAATCTCGTTCGGGACTCGGTCCGTGTGCGCCACGGCGCTGAGTGCTGAGCGCAGCGACGAAAAGGCTTTCATCCCAGAAAACGAATTGCGTAAATGTTAAGACAGTTCGTCCAAATCGAACTAAACAATGCCACTCCGTTAGAATAATAACGAGAGAGTGCCGCAAATGCCCCTGTAGGAGACGGGGGTTGTCAAGACCTGCTGATCGTCTGCAGGCGGAGTCGACTCATGGTGCAAACAAACACACATGCAGGCGTCGGAGGCAGCAGTGTGGCCCCCTCGCTGGCGCAGAGAAGCTGAGGGACCTGAACAGCTGGAACCCAATCACCCTGTTCTTTTGCGCCCGGAACTGCCCTAAACGAACTAATTAAGGACGAAAGATGGCGCAGCCCAAGACACCCCGACAGCATGGTGCAGACGCCACGGCGGATACTCCGCAAACATCCCCGGAACAACCGTGCGCTGCAGCGCCAATCGACCGCTTTATTGGCTGGTGACGGCGGCAGCATCTGCAGTGTGAGGGGATAGCGCCAGACTAGCCAGCCTTGCAGCGATGGCTTGTCGAGGTTGGCCGCTTCCTCCCCCACGCTTGCCAAAGTACATCACCGAGCATTGGTAAGCAGCACAGCAAATCCACACACACTTATGCATGTCTGTAGCTGCTCGCTATCTATCACATTTTGCCACGTCGTAGTGGGTGGTGGCCGCCTTACCTGGCCGCTGGCGCTGACTTCTGTGGACTTCAGCACACCAGCACCAGATCAAGTTGGCTCTTCTGTCAGTCAAGATGAGCGCTGATAACAAAAAGCCACAAATTCCGATTCCAAGTTTGTATTAAGACAGCACTAAAAGCCAGAAGATATTGTAAACTATTTATAAAGTTCCGAAACATTAAAAACTGCGGAGAGATTATAGAGGCACTACAACGGGCTCAAGCAGTCTTTGAGAAGAGTGGCCGCCCAACTTGCACAGGCCAGCCTCCACCACAACTCCCTTCTTCGCCGCCGCACCGGCGTCAAAAATAAATTCCCAGTCACTCGGGTGAGAAAACAACATGTAGCCTAGTTTCGCGCCTTCGCCCATGACCGCCTGCAGATGACCCACCTGCTGCTGCGTGTAGCGCTGATCCACGAAAATGCCCAGGAATGAGTTGAGCGCCTCGACTAACACCTCGGTCTGCGCCGCGACCGCGGATTCGCTCGCGGGGAGAGAGGTCCTCTGGCTGCGAGCCGGGTGGAGAAGAAACGCCGATAGCTTGCGCCACTCCCTGAAGGCCATTGCATTTGCTGCGGGTGAAGGACATGCAGGTTAGAAACAGAAACCGTATTCTTGGCTCAGCCGGCTGGCCCACCTGTGCTGGGGACTTTTCTTACCTTGAGAGTCATTGAGGCGATCGTTCTCGGCCGAGGGTATAGCTCGGATGAATGAGGCGACTGGTGCCGGTAGCAGCGAGGGACTGTGAGGAGATTTTGTGTCGATGTTGCTGAAGAGAACACGCATAATCACATGGCGAAGGCCAACTTGCCGGCTCCGTGGGTGAATGCAGAGAGCTGTAGCGTGCTGAGCGTCTAGAGAATCAGGGCTGCTGCTCGTTGAGAAACCGAGTTGAGTCAGTGACGATACCAGGATTCTTGTATCTGCTCGAAGTGGTTGTGCGTGGTAATAAGTTTCAACGTGTTGTTCGATGAGCGCCCCGATGGATTCGGTTTCTTGAACAATATCTCGGTCAGGTGTAGCCTCCAACATGAACTGTTTCAGCTGGAGGTCATTGGTAACCGTTGCCTCATCTCCGACGTATGCCTTTGGCTCATGATGTAGGACAACATGGTCTACTGAGCTTCTGCGCTGACCTTTGCGCCGGAAGAAGCAGAACGCTGCAACAAGACCAACCACTAGGCCGGCGAGAGCACATCCGATGGCAATTCCGGCAATCGCGGCCGTCGGGAGTCCTGAGGAGTGTGACGAGCTGGGTTGAGATGTTGGGGTCGGGTGCTTGCTTGCGCTGGTTCCCGAGCTTCCTGCTGCAGAAGTAGAGGCCGTCGAGGTCACAGATGTATTTGTCGTTGTCGTAGATGTTGCTGTCGCTGCCGTCGGTGATGAAGCGGAGGTTGACACTGCTGTGGCAGGAGCCTCCGCGTACGAACCCGTAGCAGCTGCAGGCCAGACTACCGGGCTTCCACCAGAATAGAGTTGTCCCAATGCTCGAGTGGTTGAAGGGTTGCCATTAGTGTTATAAAGGAGTATTGAGGTCGCTGATATCGAGGTAAGGACCGGTCCGTTTGAAAACGACAGCGACGTGAGAGCTGCTGGCCAGTCCACTGAACTTCCTGAAGAGAAGAGCAGCCCGTATACTCTGCTGGGGTCTGGACCACCATTTGTCCACAGAGTAGTCTGCGAAACTGAATAATTAGCAGCGGCCATTACGTCAAGACGTATATGGACTCTGATCAATGGATGTTGCCAAATGAATATGCGAAACTCTTCGTGGGGGCTGTCTCTCTGAGGTTGAGGCAGGTATGACAGGAGCTTGGTTGAACTCAAATGGCTTTGAAGTATATTTACATTTGCGAAGTGAGCCTTTGCGTTATCCTCGTCTCTGCCCTCACTTGGTGGCTGAGACCTGCTTCCTGGACCCGCCACATTCTGCATTAGCCTGGTTATGGACTCTCGTATGGTTTTCTGCTAAATTTCAGAGCAGACTGGGTGCTGTTGGTAGGTGTGGGTGTTTGTCGCATGGGTGTATGTGACATTGTGGGTTACACTGCATTAAATGCGCATGCATCGCAATCCTTCGGGCAGCCACCAACGGGGACTCAGCCGCGCCGGCAGGCTTGGAATCAGCACGTCGGAGGGGAAAATAATTTTCTGAGAGAATAAGGGGGGAAACAGTGGCTGTTTTAGTATGTGCATCTGCTGCCGCAAGGTGCATGGTTCGCCGACTGGTGGCAGAAGGAACCAGTGCAACAGCTCGCGAGGGTCCTCGCTGCAGTTGACCCAACACCGTGCTACTGGGTATTTTTATGCCATATCTGCAGTGAAAATGTCTCGTCAACCAGATATAATAGTTTCTGTCGACTTGGGTACTACATTTACAGGTAATTCTCTGCAGTTGCTTCACAGATATTCTGTATCTAATTTTCCAAGGCGTTGGGTGGAGGGCGTCGCGAACGCCAATTCAAGTAATCAATGACTGGCCAGGCAGCGGAGACCGAGGAGAGCGCAAGGTTCCAACAAAGCTCATTTACAACTCAGATGGTACGCTCTCGTCATGGGGATACCTGTGCGCGGATGACGATGACTTTGATTACCAGACAAACGGCCATGTATCCACGGGCAAGATCCGCTGCGAATTCTTCAAGATGTTTATCGACAGCGAGAACCTAGCGGCGGCGCAAGAGCAGGGCGTCGCGCAGGCTCCGCGAACCTTGGAAGAGGCGCAAAGATATGCCACGGACTACCTCAGACAGGTATACGGCCACATCAAGAAGTCGATTGAAATGCAAATCGGCCTCGGCTACATCCCTGGCGGATGGGCAACCAGGGCAGTGGACTTTTTGTTCAGCGTTCCGACAACGTGGACGCGCATGGAAACCATCAACTGCTTCAAGGGCATCATTCGAAATGCAGGATTTGGCGTCGAGGGTCCGAGACACTCTGCGCAGATTGATCTGACAGAGGCCGAGGCGGCGGCGGTTGCGACGCTTAAAACGAGTGCGATCAAGTTTGGTCGGGGAAGCCTGTTTCTTACCGTTGATGCTGGGGGCGGGACGACAGATCTTTCACTGATGCGGGTGACGTCGACTGATCCCGACTTTCCACAGATGGCGCAGCTGGCTGCCGTCAAGGGCATCGGCATCGGCTCAACACTCATTGATCGCGCCTTCATCCGGCTCGTCGACCAGAGACTCAACACCTGGCCAGACATACGAGACAAGCTGCCGGCCAATTTCGCAGTCAGAATGGCACGAGGTCATTATTTTAGAACAGTCAAGCACAAGTTTGGCGAAAAGGTTTATATGCAACCAAAATTCAAGATTCAAATGGAAGGAGTTTCGCACGACTTTAGTCATGCCGGACTGGGTGTTGAGCATGGGCGCATGGTGTTTTCGCTGTAAGTGCGCACAATCAGCCTGTTCTGGCTTATACTAATGATAGCTCAGTTTGGAGATCCAGTCTCTGTTCGATACCCAAATTGAAGGGGTGGTGAAGCAGACCACTGAGCAACTTGATTGGCTTAAAGAGAACGGCCTAACTGATCGAGTGGCAAGTTTGGTCCGAAAAAAAACATTACACTGACAGACTGCTAATTTTTATTTCAAGGAATTTGTAATCCTTTCAGGAGGCCTGGGAAGCTCGGCTTATGTTCGACAGAGCCTTCAGCAACATCTTGTGAGCTTCCCGCATCCGAGTGCCACCAATGCGGTGGTCGTCCCCTGCCAAGATCCGCAGCTCGTCGTCGTTCGCGGTCTGCTGTTAGATCATCAGCAGAGAATGGAGACCGGTAATATGTCTGTCCTCGCCACGAGGATTGCGCGCGCAAGCTACGGCATCATCATGCGGGAGGTGTACTCGCCGGCGAAGCACTTTGACGAAGACGTCTTGCAAGATCCATTTGACCCGAGGAAGCGATGGGCGGTCAACCAAGTGAAGTGGATGATACGAAAGGTGAGTGCACCGGAGCTTGCTTCTTCAGGCTGCCTGTGTCTAATTAACTGAGTTAGGGCGATTCTGTGAACCCCAACACTCCTTTGATCAACAAATTCGAGTTTCACCTAGCAGAAAAAGACACGACCCGAACATGGACCGCCGACATTGTCATCTCTCAAAACGAGCCCTCATTTTTACCCAGCAGCTTAAAACAAGGTACGTTCTAAAAGTTGCGCACAAAAGAATGAAGCTGATCTGACCATTTACGCAGCCGGCGCCACAAAGCTTTGTTCGGTGAGGAGCAACCTCGCCGGCGTCGAGCAGCACCAGCTTGTGCTCAAGCAGAAACGGGGCACTTGCTTCTCCAAGGGCCACAAGTTCTACATTTGCGAGTTTGAGGTGCGCGTGATCGTGGCGCCGGCCGACCTGCGCTTCGAGCTGTGGTTTGGCGGGCGCCGCTTCTCGGGCAACCACCAGCCGATTGGCGTGCAGTGGGACGACGCCGGCACGCGTGTCAAGTCGGGGTAGAATATGGCACAGTCTGATGCCGGGCTTGGCGTGGCGATTTACACGTACATAGTCGTGTAGCTGGTACACTCATTGGCAGTGTGCTGGCAGTGGTACAGCTTGCAGGTGGTCGGAATAGAATATATAAACCGGCCACTTTTTCTCGTAATCTTTTCAGAAATATAGCTTTTTCGTCCGCGTCTACTAAAAAACTACTACTATTGTTCATATTTTTCTTATTTTTCTCATTTTTCTTATTTTGCTACTAACTCTTAGGTTTAGAGCCCTCCACTTCGTAAGCCTTGTCCGGCATGCGTCCCCTTACTCTAACTATGTGGGTGGCGCTCTTCGCGCTCACCGGAGCATATCGATGCAGCAGCGGAGTAGTACGTCTCTCCTCATCGATGAATTGGGTTCATTCTTCCTCTAAATCCGGCAACTAACATATTATCCCCCCGTCCTAGTATCAGACCCAATGTAATAAGGATCAGTGTTGCCAGGTCATCTCCCACAGGCCGCACTGCCACGACTACTGCAACTACAACTGCGACTGCGGCCCTGGCTGGGAGTGCCACAATGACGAGAAGTGTGTGCCTTAGTACGGCAAGCTTTCCTCAGTTGCATAATGTCCTTTGTGTTATAGCGGGCTAGCTCAAATCGGCTCGATGCCACTGCTGCAAGGCGCGGCTGCATCGCAGCAATATATTACATGCCCTTGGATTTTCACATTCATCACATTCGCTCCCAATATTATGCACTGTATATTCTCGCCACCATTTGTTTGCTCGTATAGATCGCTCCCTGGAGCGGGGAAGCAGAAACACTTCGCGTAACACGACATGAGAAGGCAACCTGATGCAAGATGTCTAAGGCGATGACGGCCCGACGGTCAAGTATATATACCCCGCACCGTCTCTTCTATCCCGATCGACATTTTGTATGTCGTTTTCCTTTGATAAACCCAGCCAATTCCTCTATACAGCAGATTATACTTCTTGACAATCTCGATATTGATCATGCGTCTCATCTTGGCGCTCCTCGTTCCGGTCAGCGTCGTGGCGCAATTTCAGTGGTCGTGTGGCTCCGGCAGTGTAAGTGCAACTTCTTGTCGCACCACAGTACTCTTCTCCGGGACATGATATGATGAAACTCCACTTCTTCGTGCTAAATACATTGCACTACGTTATAGGGTGCGAGGGCATGTGCGGCATGGGATTGCTGCAAGACGACGAGCGGATCGGGGTCGTGCGAGACTTGGTGCGCCGATGGGGACTGTGTATGCGGTCCAAATTACTATTGTGGCAGCGAAGGAGCATGCTATCGAGGCAAAGGGCCTATTTAGTACTATGTGTCATTCTCCAGTAATCTATTTTAGGCTGGCGCAGTGTTGCCGCGGTGTCCAACTATCCAGGATTCCACCATTCGCTGCCCGGGCCGGCATCATGGCACTAGTTGCAAGTCACAAGAAGAATCAGTATACAGGTTCATAGGATAATTCGTGAGCTTCATTTGTATTGTTCAGGCCTATGCCTTCGCCGCAGCCGCGCCAATGTGGTAGGGCTCCGCATTGGCGCCAAATATGAGGTGTGGCTTGCGCTTGGCCAGGTCCAGAATGGTGACGGCAAAAACACCGTTAGCCCAAGCAAACCAACTACGAGTGTATTGAGCAACGTAGTTGACGTCGACACTTTCGTGGACGAGACCTTTCAAGGACGCGCCAAGGACCATGCTGATACATTGCATAATCTCCTCGTCATCGTCGGACGTCTGGGCTTGGACTAGCAAGCTCATGGGCCATGCGTTCTTCAATCCAATATGGGGACCTATCGTAATACGGTTAGAGATATACCATGTTGAGATTGCGAGCTGTGCTTACCTCCAATACCCTTAAACTTCTTACCAGTAAGGTAGTATGGGTTGCCTTGCTTGCTCAGCAGCATCTTGCGTGTGTTTTGGTAAATGGGATCCTTGACATCAACAAAGCCCATGAGAGGTAGTGCCAGTAGCGAAGGATAGTTTGCATCATCCATGATGATAGACGAGCCAAAGCCGTCTACCTCGAAAGCAAACACCTTGCCAAATTTCTTGTGTTCAATAACACCGTGCTCCATAACACCTTCGCGCATCGTCTTGCTCCATTTGTCGAGCACGCTACCAACAGAAGTTTTGCCAATCTTATTCAGCATGGTAGCGGCCCGACCCAGTTCGACGGACATCATGGCATTTGCCGGAATGAAGAAGCCAAGAATGGTTGCATCGTCACTGGGGCGGAAGGCAGATCGCACAAGACCGGTGCCACCGTTGAGAGGGTTACCCACACCAAGCAAATTGAGCGTCTCGGTACCTGTGTTCGTCTGACGCTGAAATGTGTATCTGTTTCTAACGTAGTTGCCATCTTCGTCGAATGTTGGCTTGGATTGATCCTGCAGCACCGACAGCACCGACTCGATCGCAAGGAGCCATCGTTTCGTGACGAAGTCTGACGAACCGGTGTGCTCGTAAAAGTCGTTGCCAATCTTGAGGAAGTGCGCAAGCGAATCAAGCTCGTACTTGCACTCAAAGACGGCACTGGGCTCGTAAGCCGGCGCGACGACGTCGTCCTGGCCATTTGCCGAAACGGGCAAGTCGCTGATGGGCGGAGGTTGGAAGGCATTGCAGTACGGCGCCTCGATGACATACTCGGACTGCGTGTTGATGGCGCCAAGAATCAGCTCGAAGATGGCCGGGTCCTTCTTGGCAAGCTCCTGGTACGGGCGCAGCTGGTTTGTCGAGTCACGCAGCCACTCGGCAATGATGTCACCGGTGATGACAAAAGACTGAGGTCCATTCCAAGCTTCGTCGTCTTCAGCCCATCTAGAGCCGGTCATTTTGACAAAGCCCTGGTCCTTTTCCTTGCTGTGAAACTTGACTGTTGTGTCTGTGGTGGAAGGGAAGGCATTCTCGAAGAGGCGTGCCAGGTCTGCGTCTTTCATACGGGATGTGACGTCGTGTATAACATCTTCGATGGCTTCGGAGTGAAATGTTCGGCAATCAAGCGAGGGTCTTTGGAAGGGGAGCTTAAGCTTGCCAGAGCTCAGCGGGCGACTGTAAAATTGATTAGCCATGTCTGCCAGGTGTGCGCCGCCATGCGATTCGTTCGTCCATGTCGTTGTTTTTATTCCGCGAACAGTTGGAACAATGTGTGAACTTACTGTGGGTAGGTAGCGTAGGTGGCATAGTTAGGACAGGCTTTGCTGAGCGGAATTTGCTTGTCCTTGACGCCGTCCACCTGGACAACAACTGCTGCCGCTAGCAAGCTCCCAGTGAACCAACGCGCAACCATGGCGCCGGTGATTGTGTCGCAGATTTATCGATCTCGGTCGCAGAGGTCGGTGCAGCTAGTATTTGGCAACTACTGTGCTGCTCTGGACGGGATGCGGCGTGAAATGGGAAGAGGCGCGATCGAGGTCGTGTGGTTGCAGCTCCAAGTTTAAAGGCGGCAACGGAAACGGGCTCGCAGTCGGCTACGTAGGGAGCTGACCCTCCAGCGGAGCCGGCCAGGTACCCGCCCGGGCGGCCGACGGTTGATGGCGGGGCAGGAGCCACCTGCAATTGCAACGCTACGTAGGTACCGGTCACAATCAAATCGAAGATTAATCCTGTGAAATTTACAATTTATGAATCTTAATTATCTACATTTCAATATCTCTTTGATTTCTAGATCTACAGCTTCTAGGGCAGCATATTGTGTCTCGAATACGAAGATAGCGCTTCTCGTGGCTGCTGGCGCTGCTGGACCTATCTATACAGTAAAGTGACAAAACGAATGGGCAAAGATCGCAGAGCTGCCAAGGAACCTAGTAGGAGCTAGGCGGAATATATCGCCTTGGACCTAACTCCAAAGGAGGTCAGAGATGATCTGTCCCAGCTCAAGCCAGCGCCTAAGGCATGAATTTGAGGCAGTATATAGGGTACTACGCAGGGAGAGGTATTGATTGGTAGGCCTCTGTGTAGTGCCCTGTGGCGCTCAGGCTTCCCGCGCTCGAGGCCCTGTGGCAGCTTCACGCCTTGTCAATGTACGAGGCACTGCAGCTGATCTCAAACTGACAGGTTATTATGTGCACACACCGATCCGTCATGAACTCATCACTCGCCACCCGTCGCGAGCACCAGATGAAGTGGATCGTTGCTTGCCCCGCACATTGCGAGATACTACCGACGGGTTATTTTACTCATAGTTACTTCGTAGACTATACTAGTGAATTTGACTTGACAAAGAACAGGAAGGTGGTTCACGAGTAGTAATATAATTACTTTATAACCATGCTCCTGTTTCTATTTGCCCATCTCCCGCGGTGTCCCTCCCCTCTTCTGCTTGCGTCGCGAATTGGAAGTTCCCACGTCGCAATCGCATCATGAAGTTCAAGCCTTTGCATGTCATCCTCGCTGGCGCCCAGCTGGCCATTGCACTGTGGCCTGTGCCTAGGCAGGTGTCTACTGGCCAGATCATCCTGGAGATTGATCGAATGCTCAGTGTCACATACAACAACCACACGCTGTTTTGGAGTGGCCAGACAGTGGACAGCAGCAACCTCCAGAAGGCCAACATGGTGCAGGGCGCAGTTGCGCGCACCTTCAATGCCATCTTCCAGACCGGCTTCGTGCCGTACATGCTACACCCTCCTGGGTCTGATTTTGAACCCTCTCGCGGCCAGCTGGCAGGGCGCGTCTCGCGGCTGACCATCCAAGACGCCGGGAACAATGACACAGAGAGGTACTCGCTGCGAGTGGATAGCGGCGATGCCGTCATCAAGGCCGAGTCGACGATCGCGGTGCTGCGAGCACTCGAGACGTTTACGCAGCTGTTCAACGAGCATAGCTCGGGCGGGTATTGGTACACGAACCTCGCGCCCGTCGAAATCGAGGACGAGCCCGTGTTCCCCCACCGCGGCCTGATTTTTGACATTAGCCGCGAGTGGTATACCGTCGACAACATCAAGCACGTCATTGACTCGCTGGCCATGGCCAAAATGAACAAGATGCATCTAATCGCCACCAACACCCAGTCATGGCAGCTCGAGATCCCTGCCTTCCCCGAGCTCACCGGAAAGGGCATTTTCTACAAGGGACAGGGCTACTCGCCCCAGGACATCGCCGACATGTACACCTACGGCGTCTCGAGGGGCGTCGAGGTCATAATGGAAATCGATATGCCCGGGCACTCCAACATCCAAAGCATCTACCCGGAGCTTGGCGTTGCCTATATGGCGAAGCCGTATGACAAATACTGCAACGAGCCCCCCTGCGGCTCCTTTCGCCTCAACAGCACCAAGGCCGAGGCGTTCCTGGAAAAGATGTTCGAGGACCTGCTCCCGCGTCTTTCGCCCTACTCGTCGCACTTCCACACCGGCGGCGACGAGTACAACGCCAACAACTGCGCCCTGGATCCCGATATCCGGAGCGGCGACGTCGGGGTCGTGCAGCCGCTAATGGAGCGCTTCGTCAAGCACGCGCACGGCATCATCCGCAAGCACGGCCTGACGCCGATCGTGTGGGAGGAAACTATCAAGGGGTGGAATTTGACGTTGCCAAAGGACACCATTGTGCAGTCGTGGCGCGGAGGCGCGACGCCAGAGCTCGCCGGGGCCGGCTACAAGGTCATCGACAGCAGTTCCGCGTACTACGTAAGTCAAACAGACATTTGAACTAAGGCTTCGGCAGCTAACGCTTGCTCGGCTTCAGTACCTGAATTGTGGCCGCGGAGGGTTTGTCGACTTCCAAGACGGGCCTGAGCTGCAAAAGGCCTACCCCTTCGCCGACTGGTGTGCGCCGGCCAAGAACTGGCGCGTGATTTACATGCACACCCCGACAGACGGCGTCGATGCCAAGTACGCCGAAAACGTGCTGGGCGGCGAGGTCGCCATCTTCTCCGAGACCGTCGACGCCGCGAGCATGGATGTCATCCTGTGGCCGCGAGCCGCTGCGGCCGCGGAGATCTGGTGGTCAGGCCGAAAAGATGACAATGGCACGGATCGCTCGGTTTGGCACGCCAGGCCGCGCCTATCGGAGATGCGCCATCGCATGCTGGCAAGGGGCGTTACTGGCGCAACCGTAATTCATAAGTGGTGTGAGCAGCATGCGTTGGAAGAGTGCACCGCTGGATATGGTAGGTGATGGCTGACCGAGAGGTTAATGGACGAGTAGACACCTTGGCACGAAACCTTGCTAGTCTTAGCGATAAGTTCAAATAAGTTTCAGAACTGGTGTGGGCTTTAGGCATGATAGAGTGGGAGGCCTGTTGCTACGAGCCATGTTACGTTATACTCCGAGTAGATTGGGTAATACAAGCGTCACCAAGATTATATCCTGTTTTCGTATTTCTTCTGCTTGCACTTCTCGGTACCGCTTTTGAGTGGCACATAGTCTCATACCATGCGTTGCATCCTCCCAACTTTCCCACGAGAGGTTGGGTTTCTTATTGAGCGGCTGCTCGGTGGTAGAGGATGGGGCTCGCTCTTGCTCTCGACGCGGGGTGGTGCGATGGGGATTCGGTCACCGCATGCATATAAATTGTTTCCTTCTGCCAACACACAACTCTTTGCGTAGTTTGCCAGATTGGATAAGTTCTCTTTCATGCATCCCACGGACACTTGAGAGCTTTCTGCGGCTTACACTCCGACCAAGCTTACGCCCATCCATAAAATAACAGTTTCACCACGACGCAGAATATCAATCCCAGCAGCGGCGCGGAAGAACGCCGAAATCAGCGTCGTAAGCCAATCCCTACTCCGAATCTGCTCTTGAAATTGGACAGCGGCAGCCGGCTACCGAAACCGTTGTATATACAACCCCCACTTCCTTCTTCCTTTCTTTCTGTACCCCAATGTATAAAGCTTTGCGCCTTTCCACCCCTTGACTAATCCACAGTGACCCTGTGTTCTGATTTGAGTACTATTTTAGAAATAACATCGTATTCCGTCACATGCTGACAATTGGTTTAAAATAGGCAGGTAGTGGCCGAACCAGTAGCGACTGCCTAGACTGGTAGGTGCCATCGGAGGCTAACTCGATATTAGCACGCTAACACCGTCGCACAACGATCCTCTCGGGGCTGACAGGAACATGGCCGCACGGCAGCACGGCAGTACGGCAGCACTTGCCATGCGGACACAAGCTTGCAAATTTTAGTGCAGACGCTGATCGTGTGCTGGATTCGGGTCTTCGGCATACTAGCGTCATAATTTGAACGTGAGCATCTGCCTTTCTTGTTAACTGCGAAGGACTACCGCCACCAGAGCTCTTCATATGATGGCGATCTTGCTTGGTTGGGAAGGTTTCTGGCGGCCATATCATATAAGAAGACGCCAAAGCAATCATCTAACAGTGGTAAATTGATTGCGAGTGATTATCGTAATCCACTTCCTACCAAGCGAGCCGAGGCAGCCATCACATCACACCCCGAACCTACGACCCAGCACTGCTATATCGGAGACCAGAACGAGCTCCGATATATATAAATATAGCCCATTTTCCCCCACTAACTCGATATACAAACCATAACAGCAGCACAATCACAACCTAAATCTTAATTCCAATCATCATTTCAGAATGAAGACGTCTACTGCCTTGACTATCCTGTCTGCCACTGCCGGCGGCGTCCTGGCCGCCCCCACCGAGAACAAAGCCCGTCCCGCTGTTGGCGGTCCTCTCCGTGCCGATTTTGATCCTTCCACCGGCTTCATTACCGACAGCAACTGGGCCGGTGCTGTCCAGGAAGGTAGTGGCTGGACCCTTGTGGTTGCTGAGACTACCATTCCCACCTTCAGCGGCCAGGACTCGAGTGCTGGTGCTGCTGGTTGGGTTGGCATCGATGGTATGTATTCTTTTACTCCATTGTTATGCTACCTCGCCCTTTTTTTCAGGTACTAACGTTTACATGTAAAAAGGCGCCCACTGCTCCAGCGCCATCCTCCAGACCGGCGTTCAGGCCCTCGGCGACGGCTCCGTCGCCGCCTGGTACGAGTGGTTCCCCGAGCCGCCCGTCTACTACGGCGATCAGTTCCCCGTTAAGGGCGGCGACAGGCTGCGCATGACTGTCAATGCAACCTCTCCTAACTCTGGATATTCGAGCCTGGAGAACCTGTCCACAGGTGTCTCGGTGCAGACTCCCTACGATAACATGCAGGAGTCGTTGTGCCAGACGGACGCTGAATGGATCATTGAGCTTGGTGGTGGCGCCGAATCGCTTGCCAACTTTGGCACCTGGACCTTTGATTCCGCCTCTGCCAGCGGCAGCAGCGGTACTGTCTCCGCCGAGGGCAGCGAGATCTACAACATTGGCACCGACGGACAGGCCATCACTGACTGCAGCGCTTCCTCATCCGGCGTTACCTGCAACTACGTTGGGTAAATAGCGAGACGAAAATGTGAAGAGGGATTGTATATAGATAAATACATACGCATGCAGAAGACTCATGGCACAAACAGTACCTACTCCCGATTATGGTCTGTTTCATAGAGCCGTTTCAAAGATAAACACTGTGAATATCATCGAGAGCCGCGCAGTGCGCTCCCTTAAGTATGAGTGGGTGGTATAGTAACCTCGTCTGGCTAATTACTCCAGCGGGCCACTCAGTTTAAAGATATTTTATACTTTATTTATAGATCATTTAGTATCAGAGTAGAAGGTGGCCTGAAAGTTGGGCTATTATATTTTAAACCTGCTATAGGTTACTCGGTATGATGAAGATATCAAGTTAAGAGGACAGTCTCTTGTATCTTAATCTTTAGTCTTAGTCAAGTTATTTTATGTCTTATTCCTATGCACTGTGGTAGGGGTATCATTGTATATTAAATTCGAATCTATAGCATCGCTGACGACCCAACGTAAACGACAGCGCAAATGTAATCACCATCCCCATGTGCGGCTAGATGCTGTAAACACGGGTGGCTTCCACTGTACCTTGGCAGGGTCCAGAGTACGTCTGGGCTTCAGTAGTCGCTTTTCTCGTTGTTGAATCAGCTTCTCCGGAATCACAATCTTGTGATCGCTCTTATGATACACCTGCATCTTCATAGCCTGCAGAGTGTGCTCCACATCCTGCGTCGTCATGGCTAGCGCCGACGAAATAGCCTCGATGGTAACCTTTTCACCGCGCTCGCTGGCCCCAACAAGTAAATCGAGGATATTCTCAGCCCAGTATTGACGATAACTCAACAGTCCCAAATCGGAAAGCGGCTTTTCGGGTGAACCTAGTTTGCCTTCAATCTTGGACAGCTCGTACGAGAACTGGATGAGGAGTCGGCCGTAACCCTTTCTTTGGTATTGCGGTAATGTCAGAATACAGGCAACGTTATATGCATCAGCACTTTCTTTTTCTTTAGAAAAGTATCCCACAAATGGGAAACCCTTGTCGGTTCGAGCCGCCATGACGTAAAACAGGAATGGGTCAACGTCGTAATACAACGTTTTGTGATCCAAAAACATTTTAGAGACCAGGCATAGATTTCGGCACCAGGTCCGTTGGCGTCGGCCGTCAATTTCAAAAAATGACACGTATTCATCTCGGTATATTTCGTTGCCGGGCGGATGTTGCAATGTACACTTGCGGCGGTGGCGGTTGAAGGAGAACTCGTCTCCGTAGTAGCTTAGACAGAACTCGCAGATAAAGATGATGTCTTCGCCGCTAAACGACTCTGGGTACGGCGAAAAGTACCATGGGAACAAATCGAATTTGCCGAATTGTACTTTCGATATGTTTCGAATGCGAGACACTTCGGTCGGATTTTGGGTCATGGAACCGGATGTTCGGAGCTTTTCGATTTCCTCTTCGCGGCTGAACTCTTCTTTATCGTCTTCTTCTTTATCGGCCTCTGTATCGTCACCACCTGCCGGTGTCGCCGGTGTCGTAGCAGGGCCAGCACTATCAGGAGCCTGTGAATCGCCGTCGGGCCCGATTGAGGCAGATTTGCGCTGCGACTCGACAAAATCGCTCCATGGGTGTGGCGTGGTGGCTTCTGATTTTATCGAATCTTCTCTCTTGCCGGGTCTCTTTTGGTTCTTCTTGGCAACGGCCGTCTTCTTATTTACACCCGAAGGCACCTTTTTCTTATTGGCGTCCTTGGGCTTGTCCTTCTCGGGGTTCGGCCACTCGACTTCCTGCGACAGGTCGATGCGCACGAGGGGCACCCATTCGTCGAGACGCTTGTTGAAGTTGTCAAAGTTGCAGTAAAATTGCTTGCCGCTCTTGGTCTCCTTGATGCTGAGAATCTCGGCGCGACGCGGCTGGCCGTCTTTCTTGACCCAGGCAATGACACCAGTCGCGAGCGTGTCAGCCGTGGCAAAGGACTTGAGGCGCGGCACGTCGGCACCAACGGCGGGTTCGCCGTTAGATGGGCCTGCTGTCATTTTGATGGAAAATTGTTGGCGCGCGGTTGAAGTTGATGAAAATGGTGTTTTGCGATGCGATGCGCATGCGACGGAGAGATGCAGAAGGCTTGGTTGTTTTTCGGTTGCGACACGGCAGAAAATGGATTTTAGTGGCGGGTGGCAACGATTTGGGCAGGCGGTGGCGAACCACCCCACGCTGCAACTTACAGGCAGCATTGGTGCTACGGCGTTTTTACAAACGTGCCTATCTAAGCAAGATGTTGGAATCGAAAATACAAATAATCAAGGCGCCTTCAGAGGAGCTTCCTCGCGAAACTAATAAATCTGTTTTCTTGGCCGGCACGACAACCCCGTTTGATGGCGTGGATTGGCGCGAACGCGTCTGTTCTTCCCTAAGAACCGCTCCCATTACCATCTACAACCCTTGCAACTGGGACATTGCATGGGAACAAGGCGCAGAATCTGAATCGTTTCGTAACCAAGTGAAATGGGAAATGAATAAGCAAGAATTATCCGATATTATTGTCATTTTCTTTCACCCCGCCAGTCAAGCACCTATCAGCTTGCTGGAGCTTGGTATGGCCACGCGGTTTCCCGAAAAGGCTATTGTTGCGTGCCCTGACGGTTACTGGAAAAGAGGAAATGTCCAAGTTGTATGTGATAGATTTGGTATTGAAATGGTCGATTCTGCTGAGGAGTTGGGCGAGGCGATTTTGAAAAGGCTGTAGGGAACAGGTACACAAAAGACGCTGGTTCAGGATCCAACAAGTGATGTGATGCCTTCTGGTGAATAATATCAGAGTTAAACCCCTTTATTAGAATGCGCTTAGCTAATGCATACTTCAAAAAGCAATTGCATTAATTTGTTTGATAGCATCGTGTAACGTGGTTGGCACGCGGCATCCATTTACACCAACGATGGCCCACAGATACCCGGGCTGACTTGTCAACGCCCCAAAACGGAGAATTTTGGTTCATTCATGCACTATGCAAATTCGGCCAACCGTCTTCATCCGCCCAATTTTCCACGCAATTCGGCACAATGAACTGAGCAGGCAATTTGTTATGATGGCCGGCCTATCGTCCAACTGGAAAACGCTCCAGGCAAAGCTCAAGGCCGACTTAAAGTCCAAGCCCAGCGCGAAGCGCAAAGCGGACGACGACACTCCATCGGCACCTCCAAAAGCAAAGAAGGCGAAAAGCACCAGCACCAGCACCAGCACCAGCAAATCCAGTATCGGCAAATCTAGCGTCACAACGCTTAAAGCCCCGCGCAATTCAACGCCCAAGAAACCAAGCAGCGTTGGGAGAGTACGCCCAGGATCCGGCCACAAGATGGGGGCCGCTCAGAGCACGCTCGCCAACGGCGAGCAAAAGTACGGCGTGAGGCCATCTGCCGCTCTATGGGGCGCTGCGAACGGCATCTCCGCCGAGGCCCTCGCCGAGGCGTACCAGCTCGGCTCCCGGGACAGCTCCATGGTGCTGTCGCGGCCGCACGACAAGGTCAACCAGGGTCTCGCGCCCGACGTCGAGGTCGGTAAGTACCTGGCCATGGACTGCGAGATGGTGGGCGTCGGCCCCGGTGGCCACGAGTCGGTGCTCGCGCGCGTCAGCGTCGTCGACTTCCACGGGCGGCAGGTCTACGACTCGTACGTGCGGCCGCGCGAAAAGGTGACGGACTGGCGGACGCCGGTCAGCGGCGTGTCGCCAAAGGAGATGCGCTTCGCGCGCGACTTTACCGAGGTGCAAAAGGACGTGGCGGATCTGCTCGACGGCCGCATCCTCGTCGCGCACGACGCCCGGCACGACCTGGAGGCGCTCAAGCTGAGCCACCCGCCGCGCGACGTCCGCGACACGGCCAAGCACGGCGGCTTCAAGAGGCACGCCAACGGGCGCAAGCCGGCGCTGCGCGTCCTCGCGCAGACGCTGCTGAATGTGGAAATTCAGGGCGGCGCGCATTCGAGCGTGGAGGACGCGCGCGTGACGATGCTGCTGTTTAGGAAGAACAAGTCCGAGTTTGACGTGGACCACGCGAATCGCTACACGCCGAAACCAGCCGCGGCATTGCCAGGTAGCTCGAATACAAAGAAGGGGAAGAAGAAGAAGCGGTAGAGTAAAATATCCATCTTGCTCAAAAGTCTATCGTAACAGAAAGGACACAGTCGTGTATATAAGCTTGCATCTCGATACCCAAAAGCACACATGAGAGTATATAGAACCATAAATCATCGTTGTCAACAAATGCACAAAAACGGTCGCTGTAGATCGGCCGTTATAGGGGAATTCCCTCCATGAATTCCAGAGATCGCTCGCGTCCCACAGTGATGATGACGTCGCCCAAGGTTTTGGTGATAAAACCCGCTTCGCAGTATGTAAAGTAGTACTGTACGATGTTAGCAACGTGCCTTGTCCTACATAAAGCGGACGCCGCGGGACAAAAACTCACCTCCCACTTTCGCTTAAAAACATTGACGGCCTCCTTTGTCATATCAGGGTGCTGCCTGAGGAGAGCGGGGCGAATCTTGCACTCAAACGTGCCCATGAACTGCTCACGCCACAGACGTAATGTCCTGGCATAGTGGCCGCCAATGTTTTCGATATTTTCAATGATGAGCGTGCCCTTGGACTGTGTAGTGATGTGCTTGAGCAACTCGGTGATGGAGGGCAGGTAACCACCCGGGAAGATGTAATGTGAAATGAAACTGGGGAAACAAGCATTAGCGGCGAACGCGTACATACATGGTCTTCAAAAGGGTTCGGCTTACTCTTCGGATTTGGCATAGGCGTCGACGCGGTTTTCCGGCATTGTAATGCACTGGAACATGGCAATGCCGCCGTCTTCCTTGAGAAGTCTGTCAATGCAGCCAAAGTATGTCGCCAGATATTCTCTTCCAACAGCCTCCAGCATCTCAATCGAGACAATCTTGTCAAATCGCTTCCCGTCCGGCAATTCGAGTTCTCTGTAATCGCACAGTAATACGGTGATGCGGTCCTGCAGGCCGGCTGCCTCTATCCGCTCCTCGGCGAGCGCCTTTTGTTCTTTCGACAGCGTCAAGCTCGTCACACGGCATCCCGTCTTGGTCACGGCCTCAATGGCCAAAGAGCCCCACCCCGTGCCGATTTCCAAAACGTGGTCGTCGGCCTTGATCTTGCAGCCGTCGATGAAACGGTGCAGCTTTCGGATCTGCGCCATCTCGAGCGACTCCTTGCTGTCAGTCTGCGTAATGTCCGGCAGCTGGTCCCAGATGGCGCAGGAGTATGTCATGTCGTCCGAGAGAAAGGCGGCGAACATTTCGTTGCTAATATCGTAGTGGGCAGAGATGTTGAGGAGCGCGTTGCCGAGGGCGTTGTTGGCACGAGCTACCGTTGAGAGAGCGGCGGAAAGAGTTGTGATCCAGGTAGCACCATTGCCGAGCTGGTCTCGATTGACAATGAAGAGCTGTTATTTTGTTGGTTAGCTGTCTGGTGCTCAACACAATTATGTGTCATGACGAAGCCATACTTGGAAAAAAGACGTCAGGTCCTGGCATCCAAAATCACCTAGCATATAAGCCTCTGAAAAGCCCATATCACCGAATAAGAACACGCGCATCCAGAATGCGTCATTCTTGACAATGAGCTCGACTCGAGGCACGGTGGTTGCTCGGCGTGTGGCGCTGGCCTCGACATTAGAGAGATCCGCGCTGCCGTCCAGTTTCTGCCCAAAGATGTGGCGCGTGCCGGAGGGCTCGTCAACCAAAATAAGTGTGCCAATTTCAATCTTGGACAAGACGGAAAGAATTGTCGGGCGCGCAATCGCCAATGCCGGTTTCCATGTAAAACCACCGATGGTGCTGCGAGCGGCCTCGACGGCGCGGTTAGCTGGAGCCGTCACAACGGCCGGCAGCGACGGAAACGAAACCATGGTTTCAAATACAATCACAAGAAACAGACAGAAGCAATTGTTACTTTTGTTCTTGAAAAAAATATTGGAGAGAGTGCTATGGTATGGGGGCCAACGACACATATACTAGGGGTGTAGCACGCCCCAGCCTTGCTGCAAAGTCCCCGGTTGGGGAGTTTGGGTGCAACCCTCTGAAATCCCGATCCCAAGAAACTATTGCCCATCTTACAAATTGGGTAACGCATCGTCAAGCAGCGGTAATGCTGATGTGTGGGCGGGATGGGGAAAATGGCTTGCCGAGCGATGTGGGCATGAGCCAGCATTGGCTGCGATCGGGGTTAGACTCGTCGCAATCTACGTCTCGGGAGCTCTGTAAGCCGAGCGAGAGAGCATCTACACGGGCACGTAATTAAGTAAGGAGAAGAAAAAGAAGTGGGCACACAAGCTAGGCCGTCCCAGCAACTAGACTGATTCCAAAGGAAGCGTCATACAACGTCAATGGCACCATCAAATTGATAGCGGGCTCGACAACGTATCGCTGATTTGTTGGGTCGCGGCGCCGTCCCCGCATATATTTTCTGATGCCAGACAGGGGACCGTAGTCATGGCCATCGGCGGCAGATATATTGCGCAACGTAAAACCAACCGTGCGCTCCGTGGCTCCCAAGTCGGTGTGAGAAGGGTGCGACTGCGAGAGCGAGAAATGGACTACCCCGTTGGCTGATGGCGGCATCGTTGGCCCCATTCCGTAACAACTCCGTCATGGTGGCGTTTTTGTGTCGAGACGGGTGTAAGGCAGCACGATGCATGCTCGTACGAATCGGGCGTCGTTATTACCGCCGTTTGCGATATAAGACCGAGACAAAAAGTAGTGTGGTAGGACGTGGCGCATTAGTTTGGTTTGAAACTTGTTGTCGCGATCGCCAGCAGTAGTAGGACGCAGAAGCTAATTGGCAGCACGAGTCTCGCGTGGCTCTACCAGAGGCCAACGTTCGAGATGAAAACCCACACTTCATCACGGATAGAAACTGCATCGAGGTCGCCGAGCTTAACGCAAAGTAGTTAATTTACTCCCCGGTCGTCAGGTTGCACAGTACATGCACAACCGAATATCGGCGTGTGGCTGCTGCTCAAGCCGGGGTGGGTCGAAGGACGCGCCGCGCCAGCGCGTCCCAATTTGTACCGAGTCCTTGAGTTGACAGAGACACGCAACCAGCAGATAGCACCAGGCATTCAAGCTTACTTTCGTATCACCGTCAATTCGCTCACAATGGACGCACAACCGATGCTATCTGTCAAGGAAGGCAGCGAAACCAAGAAAATGACGGCCAACCTGCTGCCCTGCCGCATACACCACGACGGTCCAATCGATCCCGTCAGCGCATACTGGAAACCTGTCGATAGCACCGGTACTTGAGTTCCCAGACATGTTACAATCACGCCGGAGCTTGCCCGCTAACTTTGAATTTCCGCGCAGATAATACGAAAGAAGCCTACTTCCGTGGCCGCAGACTGCTGGGCAAGCCGCTGCCTCTGCCCGACGGCTACCGCGGGGTGGTCATGGAGCGTACCGCCGACGAGCTGAAGAAAGAGACGTCGCTGCCATCCGACGGCGCCGAAGAGAATGACGACGATGACGACGTGGTCGCGATGGAGACGGTGGGCACGATGCAAACAACGGGTGAGTTTGACGAGATGGTGATTTGGTCGCACGAATCCATGGCCTCGGCAGCCGCGGACCCTTACGTACGGAGTGTGGAGGAGTGGCTGCAAGTATCTGAAAAGGTAAGAGAGATCATGATGTCGACATTGGATGTGTAGGAAGATGGGCATCTAATTCGGTTACAGATTCACGACTTTCAAGACGAGACCGGCGACAAGACGAAATGATCGACCTTCTGCGATATCTCACTATATTCACATAAAGTAACAGGCGACACAAGCGACCTCTATATATTTGAAAATGATTGGCCGTTTGTTGGCGACGTAAAGCCACGACGCGGGCCACTCTCGCCTTCAGACTCTTGTGGTAGACTTACGAGCTGGAACCTGGGCCCTCTACCGGCCGCTACACTCCTGGACTGGTTATAGTCGCGCGTAAGAATATGCTCAAAAACTATCGGCGAATTTTACTAGTGCTTCGCAAGAATAGTCGCTGCCAGAGAGGAAACGTGTTAGATGGCCAAACACAGTACAATACTGGCGATTTAGCGCCAACTGGGGTGTATGGCCAGCCACTCTGCCGGAACAGCCAGAGACGAACAAATAGGATAATTTCGAAATGAAAGACGATTCCCAGCCTCACTTGAAAAAATTCTTCTTTACAAGCATTCTGTGACACAAATGCGCCCTTGGTGGTGCCGCACGGCCGCCGCCCTTGCGGTCACTCCCTCGCAAAATCAATTACAGACGCGTCGACTACTGCCCCTCGGACGCGTCCCACACGCGTTTTCGCGTAAAGTGCTTCTTTGCTTGTCCCACCCTCCCGCCACTACTCCATCGCATTTCACACATTTGCCCTGGGCCCTGGTCACTTCTCCCCCTCCAGAAACTTTTACGATCCTAATCCTTCTACTGCGAATCTCCTCATTGTCGATAAACTATTCTGCTTTTTTTTCTTGCAGTCGCAGCATATACCCTACGAACCGTTCAGAAACGCAGCGCACACACCGCTCACCCCGCCTACACCATGGCTCTCTCGAGCGACGCCGGCTTCATGATGTCGGACGCGCCGTCCATTGCGCCGCAGCGGCGAAACCTGGGCTTCCCGTCGTCCTCCTCTGCGCGCCCTCGTGGGCCGCCGTCTGAGAACCTCGGCGCGCCCAGCGAGGATGGCACCGAGGGCTTCGCCGATGACCAGATGCCGCGCAATGCGCGAGCCAACGGCCAGGCTCACATCCCGCGTGTGCAGGATCGCATCGGCGTCCTGGTGCAGGAGCACTTTGCGGCTTTCGTTGAAAGGTACTTCCCATCCGCCATACACGCGAGTAATAGCTGTTTGGCAGACTAACATGGCTGGTATAGCTTCACCGAAGAACCTGTCCTCTCTGGCGCCCCCGCCTCTAGCGCCGTCACCACCGACAAATTCTACATTGCTCAAATAAGAGCCATGCGCACATACTCGTTGTCGACATTTTACGTCGACTTCAAGCACCTCGCCTCATGGGAAAATGGCAGTTTGGCCGATGGTGTCATGCGCCAGTACTACCGTTTCCTTCCCTTCATCACAGCCGCCCTCAATGAGCTCATCGCCAAATACGAGCCTCAGTACTACCGCGACCACAGACAACCCACGTCCATGTCGAGCGCCGTTTCCACGTCCGCCGCCAGTCAGATGGGCTCCGGCAGCCACTCCGATGAGACACACCGCAAGAACGAGCACCAGCAGACCGACAAGCTCTTCTCCGTCGCCTTTTACAACCTGCCGCTCGTCTCTCGCGTGCGCAGCCTCCGCGCCGCCAACATTGGTCAGCTGCTGTCCATCTCCGGCACGGTGACCAGAACCTCGGAAGTGCGCCCTGAGCTGTCGCTCGCCACCTTTGTCTGCGAGGCGTGCCGCTCCGTGGTGCAAAATGTCGAGCAGACGTTCCGCTACACCGAACCTACACAGTGCCCCAACGCCACTTGCCAAAATCGCGTAGCGTGGCAGCTGGATATCCGCCGCAGTACCTTTGTCGATTGGCAAAAGGTCCGCATCCAGGAAAACAGTTCCGAAATCCCCACCGGCTCCATGCCCCGTACCATGGATGTCATTCTCCGTGGTGAGATTGTCGACCGTGCCAAGGCTGGTGAGAAGTGCATCTTCACCGGTGCATTGATCGTTGTCCCCGACGTGAGCCAGCTTGGCCTTCCTGGCCTGAAGCCCAGTGCGATCCGTGATGACCGTGGTGCGCCGCGTGGCAGTGAAGCCGGTGGTGCAGGCATCAGCGGTCTCAAGGCTCTCGGTGTCCGCGATCTCACATACAGGCTCGCTTTCCTCGCGTGCATGGTCAGCCCCGATACCACGTCTGCTGGACGATCTGCTGCTGCTGGTGCCGCCGACGCCATTGCTGCCATGACCCAGAACGTCGATCCTGATGAGAAGCAAAACGTCGAGCAGGCTCAGGCGACCATTTTGTCTTCCATGAACCACACTGAAATCGAAGATCTCCGAGCCATGGTCCACGGTGACCACATCTACTCGCGCCTCGTCCAATCCATTGCTCCCATGGTATACGGACACGAAGTGGTCAAGAAAGGCCTCCTGCTTCAGCTCATGTCTGGTGTCAGCAAGACGACGCCTGAAGGCATGCAGCTCCGTGGTGACATCAACATTTGCATTGTCGGTGACCCATCTACTTCCAAATCTCAGTTCCTCAAGTACATCTGCTCCTTTGCTCCTCGCGCTGTCTACACCTCTGGCAAGGCCTCGTCTGCTGCCGGTTTGACGGCTGCTGTGATCAAGGATGAGGAAACTGGCGAATTCACCATCGAAGCTGGTGCCCTCATGCTTGCAGACAACGGTATTTGTGCCATTGACGAATTCGACAAGATGGATATTGGCGACCAGGTCGCCATCCACGAAGCCATGGAACAACAGACCATTTCTATTGCCAAGGCCGGTATCCAGGCCACACTCAACGCCCGCACGAGCATCCTCGCCGCCGCCAACCCGGTCGGCGGCCGCTACGACCGCAAAGCTACGCTCCGCACCAACATCAACATGTCGGCGCCCATCATGTCGCGTTTCGATCTCTTCTTCGTCGTCCTCGACGAGTGCAACGAGCAGGTCGACCGCCACCTCGCCAACCACATTGTCAGCATCCACCAGCACCGCGACGAGGCCGTCGAGCCCGAGTTTACCACCGAGCAGCTGCAGCGCTACATCCGCTTCGCGCGGACTTTCCGCCCCGAGTTCACGGACGAGTCCAAAGAGATTCTGGTCGAAAAGTACCGCGAGCTGCGCCAGGACGACGCCCAGGGCGGCATCGGCAAGAACTCGTACCGCATCACGGTGCGTCAGCTCGAGAGTCTGATTCGTCTCTCTGAGGCCATTGCCAAGGTCAACTGCGTCGAGACCGTCAGCCCCAGCATGGTCATTGAGGCCTACAACCTCCTCCGCCAGAGCATCATCTCTGTCGAGCACGACGATGTCGAGATGGACGGCGACGAGGAGGAGGAGCCCGAGAGCGGCGAGACGCTCCGCCGCGCGGCCGCCGCCGCCTCTGGCATGGACGTTGAAAACGACGACGACGACGCTATGGAGGACAGCGCCGCCGCCGCTGCCGCGGATACCGCTGCCGGATCGTCCGGCCGCGCCAAGCGCAAGATTACGTACGAAAAGTACATCAAGATGGTCAACCTCTTCGTGCAGCGCGTCAACTCGGACGAGAGCGGCAGCGGCGACGGCGTCCAGGGCGAGGCCCTGCTCACGTGGTACCTGGAGCAGATGGAGGCCGAGCTCGCTGGCGAGGACGACTACCACGCCGAAAAGGCCCTCGCCGCCATGGTCCTCAAGAAGATGGTCCGCGAGCACATCCTCATGGCGCTCCGCGGCGAGGGCCTCGCGGCGGCCGACTCGGCGGCCACGTCGTCGGCCGTAGACGACGACATTGTCTACGTCCTGCACCCCAATTGCGCCGTGGAGGACTTGTAAGGCGATTTAGGCCCTGCGGCGGGTGGTACGGCTTGGTTTTATTTAATGATATGGCGCTTGTTTTCGGATTGTTGGTTTATCATGGTTTTATGACGGATGAAAGCTGGAAGAGGTCCTGGGACAGAAGACAAAGAGCAGGACTGACGGGAAATTGATTCACGGCAGAAGGCATGTAACTTGCACAGTTGGTTTGCATGATTTTGTTTGACACATCGTATTACTTGTTTTCTTTTTCTCACGGTACATTTAAGGAGACGAGGCAGTTGGCTGAACTTGATGGCGTTGGTGAAACTTCTTTACAATTGTAACAAGACAAAAAACTATTCTTCCTTAATCCTTCTTCTCTTGCAACGATGCATGTGTGTATATGTGTCCATGTTTTGTTTTGAACTACATCACACGCGACAAGACAGTAAGCAGACAGAGGTCGTAATCAATCCTCTCGTTCTGTTTTTTTCCCTATTGTTCAGTTTTCACTGCCCCTTGAGGCACCAAAATCATCCCCGTTGGTTTCAAAGCTCGTAATTCATCTCTCTCTCTTAACTTCCATAATACCGTAGGCACTTGCCTGCTTGCCTGGCGCCCCTCCCTGATCTTTTCAAACCTCAGCAATATCAAGGCTTCTTCGTTACTTTCTTCAACAAGACACGCTGGTTTGTGTCAGAAGAAGAGGAAAAAAGGGGAGGAAAGGCTCAAGCAAAACCAATAGTTCTTGTCCCATTCCAATTCACATAGTTATCAAGCCAAAAGAAAAACCACACGCACACACATCAAAAACTCTGTCATATAAGGAAAAAATAAGATAATAAAAAAAAGGAAGAACATGTCCTCATCGCATAAGAGTCTTCGCTAAAACAAAATGCGCCGCGTCTGAATTGGGTAATTTCGACATGGAATAGAGAGCAGCGGCCAGCGCATGTTGTAAAGACAAAAAAACCGACACAAATTGGTCCATTTCGAATAAGCACATGTTCGCGTACTCCAAAGTTGTACATTTCAGCCGACTAATCTCCGCGAGAAAAGAGCAGCGTCGTTTTGCACCTAGGTGCGGTCTGTATTGATGGTTTTCGTTGTTAGGTTCCGTAATACTGCAGCGCGCAGATCCAAATCGCACGTTAAATAATTAATGCCAGTGAAAGCACAAGACTCGGCCTCTGAGCTACCAGCCAGACAGTTCACTAAGCTGACAGCTGCGTTTGAGCCGGTGTAGCATTGCGATTCCAGTTGTCGGTCCCCTTTCCGCGATAACTTCCGCGGTTGCCACGAGTGTGGGTTGTTGGTGAGTCTCCATGCGTGCTCGACGTGTCTCGTTTGCCGCCTCTTCCACCGCCCCGGTTTCGCGGGGATGCCCTGCTGGTACCACGGCCGCCTCGCGAAGAAGTTGCTGTTTGGGGGACAGCGACGGTCTTTTGCTGGTGCATACCGGGAAGATGAACACGAATGATGCTGGAGTTGCCAGATTGCTCATCGGCGATGCGGAACGGCTCTATGTTAGAGGCATGCACGATGAATCGCCTGGGCAGCGGCTTGTATTGAATCACAACTGCTTGCCAGGCGGCGTCGGGGGTCTTGGTGGGAAGTCGAATGATAGGCAACGATCCCATCTCTTGCTCCGCGAAGCACTCTTCCGCCATGGGCTTAGATTCGGGATACTTAGGAGACGGCATAACAATCTGCACCCGATGACGAGGGCTCCCTGGAAGAACAACTGTGGCAGCAGTTCCAGGTACAGTATGCTCATAGCCAGATCGGCTAGCAACATCCATTCCGACTGTCGGCTTTGGAGGAGAACCTTTGTGCAGCAAGCTGTTGATTCGGTCTTGCCATTGCTCTTGGGAGTGTTCGGCGCTTCTTTGAGACTTGTGACCGTAAGGCTGAGGTCCTCGGCCATTGGGCTGTCCTCTGGCGCCCCAGGCAGACTGCTGCCGGTTGTTAGGCGCGTGCTGGGTAGGGACAGGTGGAAGCTTCACAATAGGCTGCGGTTTGGGCAGTGAAACATGAGGGCGTCTAGCATCGCCCTCGTAAGCGGGATGACCCTCCATGGTAGGCGGAGGGGCTGAAGGTGAGGGCGGTCGCATCGTGTCTGGGGGCGAGTCGAGACGGTGATCTCTCGTCGGGAAGAATCGAGAAGCCCGAGACTGTGATGATGCATTGGCGTTTTGTTGAAGCACGTTTGGTGGTGCGGATCCGATAACGCCGGGAGCTGTGGGCGGGACCTGCTGCTTCACATGGCTGGTGTCTTCTCTGGCGGGCTTCCAGGCATTGGGGGCATGCATTTGCACCTCATTTGCGTGCATCACTTGGCGTGTGCCATCGCCAGGTGCGTGAACCTGGCGCCAAGTTTCCTTGATAACTGGCTGGGCGTCATCTGCTGACAGACCTCTCTCAGCTAGCTGGCGTTCCATATTCGCCTGCTCAGCCAGTCTGGCAGCAATCAGCTGCTTATCACCATCAGCAACGGCGGCCACCCATTTACTGGCAAGGTCAGTGCCGGTGGCTTCGTAGCGAGGAGCTCGTGATCCGATGGGTGCGGCTTGTAGTGCCGCGGGCAGGGACAGGGGCTGTGCGCCGTTCGCGGGCTGGATGGCTGTACCAGTCGCACCAGGGATGCGGCCCAAGTCAGGGTTGAAAGTTCCATTACCAAGACCACGATCGTTATCCGGGGAGCCCCAGACATTTCGTCCCAGACCATTGGGGCCAGATCCCCAGGCAACCAGCCTATCTGGGCGAGGACTGGTGCCAGCCCACGATTCAGGCGGTGGCTGTTCCTGGTTTTGCGAAAGCCGTCTCGAGTTCGGCTCTTTCGGACTGGTACCAGAATGCGGCGGAGGATGTCCGTCAACAGGTCCATCACGGCGATGAATTTGGGTCGGTCTATTATCTTCGCGGCCAGGTACGTCCTTCTTCTCATTCTTCTTTTCTGGGGCTGGGCCGAGCGCTTCGAGCTTCTTCTGGATGCGCTCTTTGCGCGCTGCCTCTTCGCGAGCAACTTCTTCTTGTCGGCGCTTTCGGGCAAGTTCGATGCGTTCCTTCATAAGCTTTTTCTGATATTCGACATCATCATCATCGGGTGGCTGAGATTCTATCTGTGCCAAATCTGGCATCTCGAGGTTGTTCCAAGGAGCCTGTGGGCGATTAGAGCCATGGGGAGCGTTGCCGTGCTGTTGCGCGTATCGGCCTTCGTTTGATCCGGAAAAGGAAGGCCGGCGAGGGCCACGATCGTCATTGGCGTAATGCTGCTGCCCATCCTGCCCACGAGCGTTGCGTTGGAGAAGGCCGCTGCCACCACTAACAGTAGATGACGCCCTTCTGCGATTGAAAGAGCCTTCTTGGTTCGCTCGGTTGGTTTGGAAAGCGCTGGAGGGCTCCGGATAGTCCATACCTTGCCTTTGTAAAACGGCGGGTTGTCGACCTGAGTGGTCAGAAAGCACAGATCCCCGACGATCTGCTACAGGTTCGAGCCGTCCAGATTGCGAATTGTAGAGTTCACGGCCGCCATTGCCTCCATGGCTTTCTCTCCATGGCGATCGGTTGAAATCATCCGCAGCAATCTCCTTTGGTTGATGACCCATCATTTTCAGAGACGATGGCTCCTTGTACGAACCACGGGGTGATCCTGTCGACTCACTCCAGGGTTGCTGCGGCCGATCTACAGGAGGTAGCTGGGCCCACGGAGATTTCGCAGCAGCTGGTGGTTGTTGCGGCTTCGCGACAAGAGCAGGACGGTCTTGCGCGGCGTTCTTGAGCACAAGGCCTTTGCCGGAAGGTATACCAGCAGGCTTCGGGATAGAGTACTCTGGCTGGACATTCGGTGGAGGCATCTCATGCTTCGAATGAAATCGGCTTTGCGGGGCTTGCGGAACCTGGGAGGCTTGAGGCACATGAGCAATTTCCGGCACGTCTTCGTGAGGCGGATGCTCATCAGGATGTGGCAGTTTTGTCTTTGTTCCATCTCCCCAAGTAATGGCTTCTGGCGCCCAGTCATCGTCATCATCGTCGATATCTGCCCATTTGTTCTGGCCTTGTGCATCGTCTTCATTTAGGCGACTAGCCATATGAATACCGTACTTCTTTAGCTCTTCATCGGTAAATTTCTTGGGCTCCGGGGCTATCACTGGTAGTTAGCATCGATGGGCTTCGGGGCTGAAGAGGGTAGGTATACGTACGTCGATTCTTGTTCCACACTGCGTTTGCATCTGGCACAGATCCCGACTTGCCGCCGTTTACGTTGGCGAAGCGCGGCATAGAATCTCGCGCGCCGCTGCCAGTTTTGGCAACGAGCCGGGGTCGTGATGCTGATAATGCTGATGACCCGGGGGGCGGTGTGCTAGAGCCCCCCATCGGTCGTTCTGTCGTCTTTGCGGCTATTGTCGAGGTGTTTGCCTTGGCAGCGAGAAACGTCTTGTTGACGGAGACGGTCTTGAAGGTGGCAGGCTTCCTGGCGGCAGAGCCGGTGCGGCTGTGACTCGGGTCGCCATCCTTTGCTCGTGACGCTTCGGTGTCGGATCCGCCGCTAACGCTAACGTCGGTGGAATGTAATTGCTCCTCGACACTGGTGATGCGCTTGTTGGCGATGTCCTCGATGTTGTGATAACTGCCGTTTAAAGCAGAGTAGTCGACGCCATGCTGGGCACCGTTCTGATGCTGCGGACAGAAAAGAGACATGTTAGCTATTTTTCGGGGCGCGTTTGTTGTGTTGGCGAACGCTGCGGGCCAGCTGTGTTTGGCGACAACGCAGGCCTGGCGCAACTCGCGAACGAGGATCCGCCGACGCAGAGGGGTGCACTCACGTTACTCAGGCGATGCGAGACAGAAACTTCAGCTAGCTTGTCAAATACGGGCTCCGTTTCCATCATCCGTCTTCGATACTGGCGTGCGCCGTTCGCAAGGGGGGACGACGACTGTCTGGCCAAAGTCGTCGGTCGACAAAAAGAAGCTTCGGCGAGCGCCACGGGGGTAACAGGGTACGTGGGAGGCGGCGGGGGCGACGAGGCGGACGTTTGTCGGTCGGAGATGGCTGCTTTGTGAAGTGATGATGCGAATTAACGGCGGCGAGAGGATGAAAAAGACGATCGCGTGTGGCAGGGCTGCGCCTCTGTTCGAGAGCCTCGAATTGGTTATGGAGTCTGTCGTCGCTAGGTGTGACTAAGGCAGGGTGAGATATGGCTGCAATGGAGGTTCCTGCTTTTACCTGCGGCTGGTGCTGGGGGCTGCTGGACGAATCAGGGTTAGCGCTGAATTTAGCCTGCGTCAAGCACCGCCCGCCCAAAGCTCCCTTGACGGCAGTCAGGTGACACCGCTGTAACGCCTCGTGCCGCCTGTGGATAGGCTGCAGTGGGCGCAGCTCCAGCACGCCACTGACTCCGTGCAGCGCTTGGACTCGTCGTATGCCTCAGCACTCACCTCTAATGTTTGTGTTTGATGTGTAGCTTTGCATGAAAGCCGTATAACGCGTATTATTATTGTCCAATGAAATATCGATAGAGTTCCAAAATCTGCCTCCTTTTCTTCTTTGCCTCCAGCGGCGTTCGTGAATCACAGCCAGCTGCACCGTATTGCTGCGCACTGCACCACTGTGCTACTCCATCACTGCCTGTGCGGCCTCAGCCACCGACTTTTTTCCCTTTGGCCCTCCCTCCTCTCTGCCGATGCATGGCCACTTCCAGCCTGCAGGTCTCTCTTGTGAAATCCTTGCTGAAAAACTATCCCTCAGTAGCGGTGTATTATATGCGCATCATGGCCCATTTATTGTCAAACTATTGCGGCCCAATAACGTGGCGTTGCTTTAGTGACAGGTGCCCAGCTCCACGTATAGATGCAGTGGACGCAGCTCGACCTTGTCAATGGCATATGTGATTAATTCTTTCACTTGTAACATTTGCGTTTGGCCATATTCATCAACCTTACCACTTACACCCAGCTCACCAACGTCAGCTAAAGTCCGGCATTTATACACGAGGAGAACAGTGCCTATGCCAAATCTCCTCCACGATAGCATATCCCGACATCATGACCAGTCACACGCAGCAGATCCAAATGGGTTCAATAATGTCTGAGTTGTTACAAAAGGAAGTACAGGTGTGGTATGACAACACCTTCTAGGAGTCTATTTACACAGCTCTTCCGTTGTCACCGAATGTCTTCGCTTTATCAAGTTTGGCCCTTTAGTGAGCGTTGTTCTTGTGGTGGCCTGCAAATGAAGTTAGCGGATGAATCTTTCCCCAGCTTCTCGAGTTGTATTGTCCGGGAGTCCTTACGCAGGTGGAAGTAGTAGTTCTGGGCGTAGCCGATGCCGACGAGGAAAACAATGGCGTGGATGATGGCTAGCGATATGTTAGCAAACTTTCTCCACACAAGATACCGGCGCTCCTCCTCCCAAGCAGCCAGCTCTCAACAGAGTAGGGAATTCATACGGGTAGCAGAGGCCTTCTTGCCAAAGTAGCGGGCCTGGTAGCGGCCGAGGAGACCCTTGGCCTTGGCCTCAGGGGCGGCACCACGAGGAAGCTTCTCGTAGAAGCTGACGACACGCTGCATGCGCAGAGCGTCGGGGGCGCCACCAATAGCCTGATTGAAATTCCATTGTTAGCATTCGTCGCTTTGCATGTTGGCGGGCGGGCGGGCTGCGTGAGGTCCAGATGGGGTTCGACGGCGCGTCTCGGCGATACGTCAATCGGCCATTGAGCGGCATTTCGCATCGCCGCCATCGCGGAAAACTCGTCGGTGACAGGGAGATCGGGTTCGTACCTTGGGAGAGGCGACCTGTTGCGATTCCAGTTAGCAATTGGTCGTCGCGGCGAGCTTCGGAGCATCACGGGGACATGGCGAAAATTGGCGTTGCTTACCTTGGGGGGGATGAGGGTCGAGAGACCACGGCGGGTGACGAAGCTCATGATGTCGGCGGTTGGCGTAAACCGGTGAATGATGCAGTAAAGTCGATTTTTCCTGCTGCTTCGTTCCGTCGACGGTCGTGCAGGCGGCTCAATTTCAAGATTTGCTGGGAGGTTGAGGTGGTGGTGCTTCGCAGGCTAAAGAGCGCCGTTCCGAAAAGCACTCGTCTCGGCAAAACCTCGCTCCGTTGCCAGCCAATCAGGACCCGCCCTTAGCTGCTTTGCACTCGCCAGCCCGCTCACCTCTGGCTCCAGTTTCCATTCAACGCCCGCACTGCTCGAAAAATAAGGCATCGCCGTCGTCAATTGAGCAGCAACAACAATTCAATCATGGCTGCTCTCCGATCCCAGGGCGTTGCCCGCATTTTGCGAAGCGCCGCCGCGCCGCGTCTGGCCGTGCCCATGACCGCCCAGCGCTTCCAGAGCTCCATCGCCAAACACAGCGAGAAGGAGATTACTGGCACGCCCAGCGACGCCAACCAGCCCGACTTCAACACTCCCCACGACAAGGCCACCTCGTGAGCGACCCCCTCGAGCCCGCTACAATGTTGAAATTTGCGCCAGCGCTAACCTCTGCCGCAGGACCTACACGCCCGTGCCCCGAAGTGTCCAGGACGGCACCGACGACCTTCGCTCCGCCGCCATCACCTCCGGCGCTCCCACCGAGCTCCAGGCTCGTACCGTCAGGTAAGCCCCTCGAGAGCGAGATTTCATCTCCGATTCAACCGCCGGATAGCAGGATTCTAACCCATTGTAGAATATACAAGGAGTCCAAGGCCGCCACACAGTCCGGAACCTGGAGAGGCCACGATTGGCGCATGGATTGGGACATCCTTCCCAAGGGCCACCGCTGGGAGAACCCTCTGATGGGATGGCAATCGTCTGGCGATTTCATGCAGGGCACACATCTCAGCTTCGAGACCAAGGAGGACGCCATCCACTTTGCCGAGAAGCAGGGCTACGAATTCTTCGTCCAGGAGCCCAACACCCGCAAGTTCACCCCCAAGGCCTACGCCAACAACTTCCTCTACAGTGCCCGCAAGCTCAAGCACATCCGCACAAAGTAGAGGACGGCGCTCTTTGTTTGTTTTCAATAGACTGTGTAAATATCTCATTTGTTTAATCGACAAGTATCTCTCATACGTGTTCCATGCCCACACGACAGGTGACGATTCATGTTCGTTTTCAATTTCATTTCCAGAAAACAATAAGCAAGTGAAGACGGAAAGCGATTAAGGATGTTGCCAAAATGGCAGCGAGGTATCAATTGTCTAAATCAGGCTACAGCTGTCGCATGCACGGTCTGCCGTGTAGCCAATCCAAAAACTCCAAATAAACTGTTACGCTGAAAGTTTACAAGTTACATGCCTGGATCGCAGGTCCTAATAAAATAAAACGCCAGTCCTGTTCATAATCATAATATTCATACCGTCACCATAGGTTCATGCCCGTTTTGGGGGTTTACGTGACGTCGGTCAGCGTCGTCCGCGGTGAGACCGATCTCGAGTCGCTCAGGTAGGCTGACACCTCGGTCCCGAGCAGCAGACTCTGCCCAAGCTCGCATCTTTACAAGCTGGCGAATTGCTGCCTCGCGCCGAGTTGACTGCCGTTCCAGAATCGCACGATTGACGCTGTCCGCGGCATCGCGACGGAGCTCGGGGTTTAGCAGCGCGGCCAGTTGAGGCTCAAGTGTCTCGGGTGGAAACAATAGGAGAGCCATGGTCTTTTCCAGTTCTTCAAGGAACTTAGGGTTGGTTGGCGCACGCGGGCCAAGTTGTTCTGTTGCAAACTTCAGGGCTGGGCTAATATCACCCCCAGTGGCATTGCAGGCCCTGATGAGCTCAACAAGCTGCAAACGTAACAGAGAGAAGTGTAGTGCTTTATCAGCATCCAGAATCTGTTTGCTCAAGTTAGCTTTGATACGGTAACGAAGCAAGCAAACAATATATGAAGAGTAAGATGAATCATAAAAGAAGTGGTTGTTTATCATCACGGACCGATGCCGGCCCATATGCGTGGTGCATGTATAACTCGTGGTTTAATCAGGTAGGGAGGTGGGAGGGGAAATGGTGCTGCTTACCTCAGGGTCGAGCTCATTGAGTGTTTCGATGGCTGACTGGATATTACCGCTGTGAATGCAGTTTTGAACCTCTTGACGTGCACGAATGGAAGCCACATCTTGTTGTGGCTGGAGGTTGGCTTCCTTGGAGAACTTGGCGGCCGCATTGGGATAGCCCTCCATGGTCAGGTAGTCTAGAATCAAGGCATTGATATCACTAGCAATCCCATCGTTAGCTGAGTTGTTTCGCCGGACGAGAAGATTGTGAAAAATTGTGACAATTTTGCCTGTCAGACAAGAAGAAGATAGATCGGTTTCTCCGCATTATAATCTAGGAGAGATTCCCATTTGATACAAATCATCATGTAGGCTGTGTGGTGGGAGGGTTGTGTTGAGGGAGTTGGCGGTTGCTAGGCGTAAGGATTGTTGGCTTACCTCTTTGGCGACTTGATGTCGTCGACACGCCTTTCAAATGGATGCTTTGCTGGGGTTGCAGTAGAAGCAGACGACCCGGTATACACCTTCGAGGCGGGAAAGTCGCGAACCATCGTGGCAAGCTCCTCTGACGGTCGAGCAGAATAGACAGAACGCGCGGCAATTCCTCACGAGGCCAGCTGGCGAGGGCACAACGTTCTATCGTATGCGCATGTGTGGAAGCTGAAGAGGATTGTTCTGTGGCCGGTGGTCGTCCTCTCAGTGCATGGGGAGGCTTTGGAGGAGGAAACCGGGTGATTCGCAGAAGTGAAAAGCTGGTTACGGAGCAGAGTGAGCAGGCGGCGCAAAGTGGATGGAAGCAATAGAAAATCCGGAATGCAGGTTAAAGCGCTCCGCGATGAAGAGGGCAAGACCCACAGTTTACCGAACCCCGTGCACTGTGTGGTGTGGCGCCTCGAGGCACAGTGCAGCAAGGCGTTCCAGCGCTCCAGGCACCCCCGCCAGCGACTGGCCCAGCGCTGTCAGGTGCTGGTGGTGGCCTGTGACAGCTGTGGCACAGCCTGCAGGAGGCGCACTGGGGAGCCAATCAGGGTCCGTCTCCAAACCAAGGCCGCATGTCGAGGTAGCTTCGAGCTCATCGTGACGGAGGATTTAAACTCTTGCCTTTTGGCACTCTTGAGACATATTGCTACCTGCCTGCGAGGACTGTCTTTGATCGCAAGCTCTGCTTTTCGCCTCCTCTGTACCACCAGAAGGCTGTTCGCTGTCGAGCGCAGTGCCATCTCCCGGTGGATCACGCGAGGTCAACTCTGCTGTGGTGGATTTTTCCCGACGATATTGTGACAGACATCTCTGTACCTTGGCCATTCGGAGCATCAGTGTGCCCGTTGGCGTTTGAAATAGAGAATCATGTCCGATATGGAAACGCATATCACGGTGCAGAAACGAGCCTACTATGCACCACCGTGGGCGGATGTGAGCATCATTGGTGTGGCGGGCAGCTCCGGCTCCGGAAAGTCGACTCTTTCCCAGGCCATCGTGAAGAAGCTTAATTTGCCATGGGTTGTCATCATGTCGATGGTATGGGGATCTATGAGCCGCCTGTTGTGAGATCTGATATCGATGGCTAATTTGTGAAACAGGATTCATTTTACAAGACTCTCACGCCTGACCAGTCAAAGATGGCTTTCGCTAACGATTACGATTTTGACGCTCCTGATGTTTGTCTGTCAGATTAGGCTAAGTTGCAATAAATGCTAATGATAACTTACAGGCCATCGACTTTGACATCTTGGTTGAACGTCTCCGAGACCTCAAAGCCGGGTATGTGACACCAAGATCTTCATGTAGTGCCGTGTGCTGACAGTCGCCTGCAGAAAACGAGCAGATATACCCGTGTACTCCTTTGCTAAACATCAGCGTCTGGAGCACACAACATCAATCTACTCCCCACATGTTCTTATTCTGGAAGGCATATTTGCTTTGTACGACCCCAGAGTGCTAGAGCTGCTGGACATGCGTGTGAGTAGAGAGGGCAGAGGTAAAATTCTGAGACATTGCATCTAACGTGTTTACAGATTTATTGTGAAGCTGATCTCGATACTTGTTTGGCTCGCCGAAGTGAGTACCATTTTCGCATGAGAAGAGGGAGCCTGCTAAAGTGCAATCAAACTAGTTGTACGAGACGTGCGTGAGCGTGCGCGCGACATTGAGGGAATCATCAAGCAGTGGTTTGCTTATGTGAAGCCCAACTATGAGAAGGTATTCAGGCTTTCCAAGTCGCAAAACTGGATTTTGACTCACCAAGAGATAGTATGTCGAGCCACAGAGAAAGGTCGCAGATCTCATCGTTCCTCGAGGCATCGAGAACCGAGTCGCGCTTGGTGAGAAGACAGTCAGCCCGATTCCATTATGGGTTTCTAATAATAGTTACAGACATGATGGTGCAGTTTATCGACAAGAAGTTGATCGAAAAATCCACACACCACCGAGAAGCATTGTCGAGACTGGAAGCGGAATGCAAGGAGCAGCCGCTTTCTGATCACGTTGTTATGCTAAACGGCACACCACAAATCAAGGCCATGAATACGATTCTCCAAGACATTGATACGTCGGCTGAAGATTTCATTTTCTACTTTGACCGACTGGCAGCGCTTGTTCTCGAGCAGTATGTAACATATGTCTCACGCAATTGGATTTTGTCTAACAGAGACAGGGCGCTCAACAATGTGAACTTTCAAAGCCTTTCCATCAGCACGCCCCAGGGTTACGAGTATAAGGGCCTCGCACCCAAGGGCGAAGTCAGCGCCGTGATTGTGCTGCGCGGCGGATCGGCATTTGAATCGGCGCTGAAGCGCACCATTCCCGATTGCCGAACTGGCCGTCTCTTGATCCAGTCGAGCTTCAAAACGGGCGAACCGGAGCTGCACTATCTGAAACTTCCTGAGGACATCGCCACGCACGAGAGCGTGCTGCTTCTTGACACGCAAATGGCGAGCGGCGGCGCTGCCTTGATGGCGGTGCAGGTGCTAGTCGACCATGGCGTGGCTCTCAACAAGATCGTCCTGGCCACGTACTCAGCTGGCAGAATCGGACTTCACCGCCTGATGACTGTCTTCCCCGAGATCAGAGTCGTGGTTGTGAATATTCTGGCGGATCAGGAGCAGCGCTGGGTTGAAAAGCGATACTTTCGCTGCTAAGCCATGCGCCACTGCGATGGAACAGCTCCAACAGAGGGGGGCCGTAGCGGGATTTCGTTTTTGTATATGAGCATATAGTACTTGGCATATCATTGGCCTTGTATAGGTCTTGTACCTTGCATATTGAATTTTAGTTTCATTGATTCTCTATTGGACGGTCCATCGGATAAGAGAGCGAGTCAATCGGGGCCACAGTCTTGGCTATCGGATCCGAGCTCGGGATCCCGACAGCATCTCCACCTTGGGAGGCATCACCAGCGAGTTGCATGCCGGTGCAAGACAGTACCCGTTGTTATGCTGAAAAAATAACAATAAAAAATCAAGGCAACTATAATTGTGTGTCTGTGGGCCTAGAAGCAAAAAACAAAATACATTATTTGCCTGACAGCCCACGGACTGCCCGCGGAGGCGCCGGAAGGCCGGAAGAGCCATTGACTTCAGGCGGTTCCACAAGCACCACTGCAAAGCTGAGCAGCCCGGAAAAGGCGCTGTAGGCCCGCAATGGAGCCCAGCGCCCAAGCTAGTCAGGGAGCTTTGCTGTGAGGCACGGCCTACCTATGACGCCACTACCTGTGCCGGGCTAGCCAGCTTCAGCAACGGCCTAATCCTGTTTGCTCTCGATGACCTTGCGTCTTTTCCACCAACCACCGCGATGGCCGGCTGGTGAATTTGCCTCGTTTGTCATTCCTGCATACCTACCTCAATTGTATTTTTGCTACAGTGTCTTGAATCAATTCACTGTGGCATAATTGGTCCTGCTGTTCTGTTACTGGCCGTCTGTGCCTGCGTCTAGAACCTCGCTCACTCGCTTTTGCTTGTTCCAGCCATCCCGCAGCGTTTGACCATGTCGGCGCCGATTCGTCCGACCGGCGGCGCGGCTGTGCGCCGGGTCTTGGGATCGCTGCCTCGCGCTTCCTTGATCCAGCCTGTGTCGCGATGCGCACCCCAGTCCAGAACCATTGCCCAGCGCGCGACGTCACCGACCTTGACAGCGGCCCAAGGCCTCCGCCGCGTCCAACATCCTGCGATCCGCCGCCCAACGGCCCTCGTCCTCGCCCGCTGCCTTTCCGGAAAGCCGCTGCCTCAACGAAACTCATGGCTGCTCAACTTTGGCTACAGAATGATGGCGTGGATTGGCACCACCATCGCCGTGGGTGGTATCCTCGTCACGGCATTCTTCATCTTCGATGCGACCACATACAAGGAGTGTGCGGACGCGGGTGACATTACCGTTGGCCAGCTTGCCCTGCAACCGCGCCGCGGTGGCCCCAAGAATCTGCCCATTGCCGACACCCTCATCGACGACAATGACAACAATGGCAAGAGCAATAACCAGGACAAGCCCAAGCTTGTCATTCTCGGTGGCGGATGGGGCGGCGTAGCTCTACTCAAAGAGCTGTACGCTGATCAGTATCACGTCACTGTCATTTCGCCTACCAACTACTTCCTGTTTACACCAATGCTGCCCTCTGCGACTGTGGGAACCCTCGAGTCGCGATCTCTTGTCGAGCCGATCCGTCGCATATTGAGCCGCATCCACGGCCACTTTATCCGAGCGAACGCCGAAGAAGTATGCTTCAACGAAAGACTTGTGGAGGTGTCGCAATCCGATTTCAATGGCAAGAAAACACACTTCTACGTCCCATACGACAAGCTCGTCATTGCCGTCGGTTCCGTTACCAATCCTCATGGTGTCAAGGGACTCGAGAATGCCTTCTTCCTCAAGGACATTAACGATGCGCGGAAGATTCGGAACAAGATTATTCACAACTTGGAACTTGCTTGTCTGCCCACAATTTCGGATACTGAGCGCCGTCGACTTCTCTCTTTCTGCATCAGCGGCGGTGGTCCCACGGGCGTCGAATTCGCCGCCGAGCTCTACGACTTGCTGAATGAGGATTTGACCCGCAACTTCCCCCGACTCCTGCGCAACGAGATCTCTGTCCACCTGATTCAGAGTCGCAGTCATATTCTCAACACCTACGACGAGGAAGTTTCCAAATATGCGGAGAAGCGCTTCGCTCGCGATCACGTCGATGTCCTGACCAACTCACGCGTGCAAGAAGTCCACCCCGACAAGATTGTCTTTTCGCAAAAGCAAGACGATGGCAGTCTCGTCACCAAAGAGCTGCCCATTGGATTCTGTCTCTGGTCCACTGGTGTATCCCAGACGGAATTTTCGCAAAAGGTTGCTGATTCCCTGGGCAGCTTCCAGACAAACAAGCGTGCTCTGGAGACGGATACCCATTTGCGCCTGAATGGAGCGCCGCTCGGCGACGTGTATGCGATTGGTGACTGCTCAACCGTGCAGAACAATGTCGCGGATCACATCATCAGCGTGCTCCGCGGCATCGCCCTGAAGCAGGGCAAGAATCCCGAGACGCTGCACCTGCACTTTAGCGACTGGCGCAAGGTCGCCATGGAGGTCAAGCACCGCTTCCCGCAGGCCGTCTCTCACCTGAGGCGACTCGACAAGCTGTTCCAGCAGTTCGACAAGGACCAGTCCGGCACCCTCGACTTTGGCGAGCTCCGCGAGCTCCTCAACCAGATTGACAGCAAGCTCACCTCGCTGCCGGCCACGGCGCAGCGCGCCAACCAGCAGGGCGTGTACCTGGGCCAGAAGCTCAACAAGATGGCGCACCTCTCGCGCGGGCTCGAGGTCAACGACGTGCGCGACGGCGACCTCGACGCTGCCGCCTTCAAGGCCTTTGAGTACCGCCACCTCGGCAGCCTCGCTTACGTCGGCAACTCGGCCGTCTTTGACCTCGGCGAGGGCTGGAACTTTACCGGCGGTCTGTGGGCCGTGTACGCCTGGCGCTCCGTGTACTTTGCGCAGAGCGTCAGCTTCCGCACGAGATGTCTCATGGCCATGGACTGGGCCAAGCGAGGACTGTTCGGTAGAGGTGAGTTTCCCCGACACATTTTTGCGAGATAAAAACACAGATTGCTAACGTATTTTGTTATAACAGATCTCATGAGCTTCTAGATTATTGGAATGTGACTTGGGATGGTATTAATAGATGTTGAAAATCGTAAAATTATGAGATCGCAGGGCGATTGTTGGATACGAGTCCCATGAGACTCTTGATTTTTGTATTTAGAACGTTGGTTACTTTGTTGCATGACTTGAAATTTTCATTTTTTATTTCCATCTATTCCATGTACTCGTGTAACAACAAAAAAGCCATATTAAACATGAGAAATATAAAGACCATACACACAAAAGATGACCGACCAAGTTATGACAACTATGCAAAGCGTTAAAATTTCTTTTCCTGCGCCACCCAACAACACATGACCAAAAAATAATTTTGAAACCCCAAAGGCCAAGCATGCTCCCTTTTTTTCTTCTTCCTTCTTTACAAGATGAAATCCTTGTGTGTCCACTTCTCCGTCGTCTTCTTCTTAGCCAGTCTGTGGAAGGGAATGTGCCTGCGGCTCTCGACCTTGCCGCGGACGAGCATGCTGCGGTAGCGGTCCTTGAGGAGGTTGCCCTCGGGTTTGAGCAGGCGCAGCGAGTCCTGCAGCTCGTCGGGCAGGACGAGCTCGAGGTCGCGCTCCGGCAGCTTGTACTTGCCGAGCTGCCGCCGGCGCAGCTTCTCCGTCTTGAGCTCCGTCTCGCTGTCGCTGTTCTGGGCGTTGAGCAGCGCGAGCGCGCGCGCCTGCTCCGTCTCGTCGAGCTCGCCGGCCAGCTCCGCGATGCGGGCCTCCTGGATGTGGCGCGCTTTCATGGCCGCCTTGTGCTTGGCCAGCTGCTCGTCCTCACGGCGGCGCTTGATGCGGTTGCGCTGCGCCTGCGTCTTGCGCTTAGCCCGCTTCGCCGCATCGGGCCGGCTCGCCTCGTCCTCGACGCCGCTCTGGAAGCCCTCCCATTCGGAATCCTCCTCCCACTCGGACATGTTGGCGCGCTCCTCGGCGGCCTCGGCCTCGGCGGCGGACTTGGCCGCCGCTTCTTGTCGCAGGCGGGCGGCCTCCTCGGCGGCGAGACGCTTCTTCTCAGCCTCGACGGCCCGCTCGCCCTCCTCTGTGAGACGCTCCTCGTAGTCGGTGAAGACAGGGTTGTAGCTGTAGCCTCCGGTGGGCCTCTGGACGGCGGGCACGGCCTTGCCGCTGGCGGCGAGGGACAGCGGCGCCTGCAGCATGGTCTTGGGCACCTTGACATTTAATTTTGTGTGGTCGAAATTCTCTTCGGGCTCTTCTTTCGGTGCATCCCACAGGTCAAACGTGGCGTCGTTGACCTGGACTATGTTATCGTGCTGACCGTCGGCGACTCTCTTGAGTCTGGCCAGATCCTTGTGCGATACCCAGTCGGTGCGCAGGCGCTTGACGGGAAGCAGTCCGTTTGTCGTCTTATCGCTTGCTCGCTTGCGCATGGCCACCGCCGGCACAGCAGATCGCTTGTTGAGAATTTCATCGGCTTTGAGAGTCTTTTTGGCGTGCTTGGGAAACTTTTTCGAAATTTGCGAGTCGCCTTTGATATCGATGGCGAACAAATCTGCCGAGTCTCTTTCGCGGATAACACCACTGCAATTAAAATGTCAGCATTTGAAACTTGTGGATTCCTGTTCGTAGCAGCCTGCTGTCTTTTTCCTGGGATATGTCCTTACCCTTGAATGATCTCCTCGTTCAGGTCCTCAAGACCCTTCTGCACCTCGGTCACATCGACATTTTTTCTCCATGCCTTCTTGCCTTTTCTGGAAGTCTGCTTATATTGGCTCGGGGCCTCATTCGAGTCGGAACTCAACGGCTTTATGACAGGCATTTTGGCGGAATTCTGTGCAATCGAGAAATGCTGCACGGAAATATCAAAAATTCGATGGCTAGTTTTGCAGCGCCAGTCTGGGCCTGCCCATGTCGACCAGCGCCGACGAACTTTTGAATTTTTTATGGGGCGCCGATAACCCCTCCGGCGCACAGTGCTATCGGCCGTGACTGACCGACAAATTGGCACGGCCAGGCTGGCTTATTAAGGCCACCACCGATTTGGTGGGGAGCGACGCCACAGCGCGCTGCGTTGCCTTACAGCGGGCTACAGCGGGTTACAGGCGGTTTCCAGCTGGACATGGAGCGCTGTGGCCCTCGGCACGTGCTGTTTCTCGGGGGGCCTGGTCGCGAACGCTGGTGGCCCTGGCACATTGCAGGCCCAGTGCTTCCGGCTGCTCTTACCGATTCAGCGTCGCAGTTACGCCAAAAGGAACCAGCAATTGGGGTTGGCCTCCGTTCTCTCCGCAATCAACTCCGCCACAGTTAACTTCAACCTGCATTCTGCAATTTTATTTGGGCTGGCAATATCATCATTACTACCCGCCCCTTTTTCTTCAGTTGCCACGACATTTGCGAACCAGGCGACTACTTGCCAGCGCCGCAGCCCAAGGTCCTCCTCCTTTGTCCACGCCGATTCAGGCACCCGAATTCCAACATGGCGCAAGCGGGCGGCTCCTACAACAACCCCTTGAAGAAGTTCAAGTGCGTTTGGTCAATTTTACTATTCATTCCTGAATGCTAACATGTCCAGGTTGGTGTTTCTAGGCGAGCAGAGTGGTAAGTCGGCGCACGAACGATTGGTGCGGTGAGAGGGCCTCCCCTGTTGCTAACGTTGCATGCGACAGTCGGCAAGACGGCTCTGATTACGAGATTCATGTACGACTGCTTCGACAACATGTACCAGGCTACAGTCGGTATCGATTTCTTCTCCAAGGTGAGAGACGCCGCGCAAAAGCGAACCCTCGTGTCTCCTCGATCCGATAGTTAACACGCTACATCCTGTAGACAATGTACCTTGAGGACAGAACAGTACGACTTCAGCTCTGGGATACGGCCGGCCAAGAACGTTTCCGCAGTTTGATTCCCTCGTACATCCGTGATTCCAGTGTCGCCGTGGTTGTCTATGACGTGTCGAGTAAGAGACCCGTGACAACTTGACACCTGGCAATAGCTGACAGGAATTGATAGACGCGAAATCCTTCCAAAACACGAAGAAGTGGATTGACGATGTGCGAGCTGAGCGAGGAAACGATGTCATCATTGTCCTGGTGGGCAACAAGACCGATCTGAACGACAAGCGCGAGGTCACGACACAACAGGGCGAGGACGAGGCCAAGAAGAACAACCTGATGTTTGTCGAGACGAGTGCCAAGCTGGGCCACAACGTCAAGCACCTTTTCAAGAGGATAGCTCAGGCCCTACCTGGAATGGAGGGTACCGATGCTGCTGCCCAGGCTTCGAGCCAAAGTTGGTGCCCCATACATATTCTTTGCCAAGAAATGGCTGCTAACCGAATCGATAGTAATCGACGTCAAGACCAACACTGCTCAGCAGGCTCAGGAAGGCTGCTCGTGCTAGACGGTGATGGTAATCGAATTCTCATATTGGCCCAATCCTGCGAGTTTGCTTCGTTTGGCATAGCTTGACCTAGCCGCTCGTCGGGGTGGACGTTGTGCATGGCTGGCGCATCTGAGCATAGAGCTAGCTGGTTTTACTAGTCCCGAGAAAAAGTACGAGCCTATGATCTTTATACATATAAACTAATACCATTTTGGCATACACGGATGATTTATCAATTGTGGAAGAAATCATTTGACTTTTTTTGTCCTCTTATCGCCTATCATGAACTATGCAAGAAGAAAGAATCGTAGCAGCGCTGGTGCCCTGCGCGTTTAGGCAGCTTTTTGAACCTGGACCTCGCCTGTTGGCAGACCAAAGTACGCAGCAATGGGCTTTTGCGCAGGCAGGACCTGGCTCGTCTTGACAGCCTCGTCGCCGTTGAAGCCGTAGAACAGGCCAATCTCGACGATGCCGGGCAGCTTGATGAGGGCGTCGGCGAGCTTGTTGATTTCCCAGACGCCGTCCTTGCCGGTGCCGTCCTGACCGTCCTTGAGGTCCTTGGGCAGCAGCAGCGAGGGGAACGGCGCGTCGATGATCCACATTCCGTTGTCGCTCACACACTCGCCGGCTTTGCTGGGCAGGCCGGAGCGCACGGCGGGGTTGGTCGAGCCCATGGCCTGCAGCCGGGTGAGGACGTCGGGTGCGGCCATGGGGAGGACCTCGATTGGGATGGCCTTCCACTTGGTGCAGAGGCGAGGCGACTGTTTGCGCGAGTCTACCAACGTTAGCTTGATTGATCTCCTTTGAGTGATTGTGTGGAATGTTCACGTACCAGCAACGGCGACGAACTGCTTGGCGGCCGCGGCGACGAGCTTCTCCTGGAAGAGGCAGGCGCCGCCGCCCTTGATCAGGTTGAGCTCCTCGTCAACCTCGTCGGCGCCGTCAAAGGCCACGTCTAGAGCCACGGCCTTGCCGTCGACGACGGGCCGCTCGTCGAGGTTGTTCATGCGAAAGCCGGCCTTGGTGATGAGGCCCTTGGACTGGCTGCCCGTGGGGATGAAGGTCATGTCGCCGTAGAAGGAGGGGCCTTTGGCCTTGATGGCGTCGACGACGTAGACGACGGTGCTGCCAGAGCCGATGCCGACAAACTTGTACGAGGGGAGGAGGTAGTCGTCGACGGCCTGGTAGGCAGCCGCCTTTTTGGACGACTCGATGAGCGCGGCGGCGTCGGTAGCCATGGTTCGCGAGGGTATCTGGTGAAGTAGTAGACGCGGGGTGCTGGTTGTGCAGGGTAGTGTGCGAGGTAGCGAGGGGTTCTGGCGAATTGGTCGCGATGGTTGTCTGGTTTCCGTGGTATAGGGCCTGTAGCGAGTTGCTTGCGCAATTGCAACGGTGCGAGCTGAAGATTGCTGGGTTTGGTGCTGTATATGGTTGTAGTTGATTGCAATTCTTCTCATTGAAGTTTTGAACCAGCTATGTACCGCAAGAATAAAACGCGGGGCAGAGGCAAGAGATTGAGCTTCGGGTATCGGTATACAATGAAGGGAAGAAACTTGAGAAAATACCGCAAAAGACAGGTAAAGCCTATCTAACCGTTGAGTCGTGTTTTGCCCAGTGAGAATGGAGACTGTTCGGGATGCTGCATGGACAAGATCCAGTCACAACCAGCAGAACCGGCACAGTGGATGGCTTGTGACGCCATTGCTGGGACGCACCAAGCTCCGGCCCCCACCCGAAGCTGGCCGCTGCAGCGAGTGTCCGCGCTAAGAGGGGGACACCTCAAGCCGTCGTCTATTCTTTTGGGTGGTGGTCCCGTGATTGAACACGTGACGCCCGACTCTCAGCAACTCATTACAGCGCCTTGCTTTGCATTTTTGATCTCGGCAGCGACGGACCAAGTGGGCCTAATTTGATGTCAGATCCCATGCAGCACACTCCCGACGCTTGACCAGGTTCTGCCTACTTTTTTTTCTCCGGGTCATAGTTTGTTTTCTTCCCCTTTGGCCTTCTCACGACTGGATTGCGAGGGACATTTTTTTTGCCGCCATGTCCAAGTTTACTCGATTATATCTGCGCGTGCCGCAACCGACGGTACGTAAACGCCTTTTGCGTCCGCCGCCCCCCCTCACCGCGCTCGTTGGGGAAACGGGGGCTCCGGATAGCCCGTTGACCGGGAGGTCACGAGGGCACCTTGCTAACCCTGTATCTTGACGATAGACGCTGTTTGGCTGCATCAGCCTGCAGACCGGCACGGAACTCATCTCACTCGCGCTCGTGTTCAACAAGGTGACGGGCGTGTACGGCCTGCTCGCCATCCTTACGGGCTACCAGCTGTCGCTACTGCAGCTGTCGACGTACGTCTACTCGATTGGCGTGCTGGGCCTCCTCATCTTCCTGATCCCGCATATCCGACGACAGAGCCCTTTTGAGTGCCTCGCGCTGGCGTGGGTGTACATCCTGGACGCGGGCATCAACGCGGCCTACACGGCGGCGTTTGGGCTGGACTGGTACTTTCACAGCACGGCGACGGACTCGGACACGCGGCCGTCGGGGCTGTCGAACACGGTCAAGGAGAGCATCGAGGGCCTCAAGAAGGAGAGCGCGATCCACGGGAAGGTGGTGCCGCAGGAGACTGCTATGAGCATGATCTTCATCGTGGCTGTCACCCTGATCCGTGTCTACTTTAGCTTCATCGTCATGTCGTACGCGAGGCAGTCGCTGCAAAAGTACATGCAGCTGATGATTATGGAAGGGCCCGGCGTGGACGACTACGACGGTCCGTTTGCGCAGGATCTGCCGGACGGCGAGGGTCGTCGGGGCCGTCTGGGCCGCATGATGGTATCGTTTGGCCGCACGTACTGGCTCGGTCACCTCGAGGACAATGGCTGGTCTGGCAACAGCAACAGACAGCGAAAGGTCAACGAGCCCGGGACGCTTGCAGGCGAAGTCTAAGGCTGTTGGTAGCATAATATGGCAGCTGTTTTATGGCAGCTGTTTTATGGCAGCTGTTTTATACCAGCCAGCTGTTTTTGCTACACCGTCTGACCCAACCCGGTTTTGATGAGCGTCAAAGACTTGCTGCACCAGCTGGCAATGTACGATACGTCTCTCGGCAGCAGCTGGAGACGATAAGACTAGGTTGGATGCTTGAGTGCATCTCGGCCGACAACCGTATATGGGATTGTTTTGGGCATTTGAATTTTCAATGCTGGGACGTTTACTGGATATCCGGAAGGCGCATATATAATTTTCGTTGTTTTTTCCTTTGGTTTTGTGGTGTTTATGAGTTGAGCATGCGACAAGGAATAGATAATGTAGACGCATTAAATAAAAACAAATTTACATGACATGTACATGGAATGATTCAGTGAAGTGATGATGTTAGATTCCAACTGACGTTGAGTACACAAGTCGGAGGACAGTTGATGGAGATGGGCGAACCGGGGTTGGATGACGCCATTGTGACCCTGGGACTCACCATCTGTTGTGGAAAAGCGCGCAGGGGAAATTGGCGGGCAGAATGGCAATAGTAAAGGTGAATATGGGGCGGGGCGTACCGGTGTTCGGAGAGAATGCGTTCGGGTATGCAATGGAGGGTGGTGGATGGGTGATGTGATGGGCTGAGAGAGGGTCGTTCCTCGGTTCGTCGGTGGTTGAGGCATCGGAAGTCGGGGAGGTTGAGAGGCGCGTGGGAGGGAACAACGATAAGAGATGCTGGTATGCGAGAATCGCGGTTGAATAGATGAGAATATCATGTTATTGCCGGTGTTTACATTTCCCTGATCTTTATTCACGCTCATTTAATACCATCTACGAATTGGCAGCGTTTATTGTATGAATGGTGAGGGCATTTAGGTTGACGAATGAGGAGGCGCCATTTGTAATCCAAAAGCGGCAATGCAAGATCGGCGACGATTCAGGACAAGGGTTTCTGTTACTGAGACCGTGACCGAAGCCAGCGCAAAGGACACGGGAACAACTGTACAAGGGCAGGTTGGGACAAGTACGGAGTACAGAAAAGTCAATTGTATCAACGTAACGTAAATTGAAAGGGCGGGCAAGAAATTTGACTCATGGGTGTTGGTAGTTTCTGTGAGGATGTTGCCAAAGCACGTACACTGCACTAGGCAATCACGCAATTCCGCGAAAAACTGGCTGACCTGCGGGGGGCATTGATTTAGGTGGTGGCCTACTGGGCGGACGCGGTTCCACATGCGGCGACGATGGTGTTCTTGGTGGTAGAGTTGAGGCTGGCTGCAGAATGATCCGTGTTGAAGAAGAGGACAAGAGAAAATAGCTGGTAAGAGAAAAGCAGCAGAAAAGGAAGACCAAATTTAGCTAGAATTAATTCAATCATTGTAAAAGGCACAAAAATTGTTAGAGTCTTGTACCTACACAGTATCGACCACATCTGCCCCTCCTACTACCTACGGCGGGGCTCATGTAGCTCCCCCAGCATTGCTCTTGTTCGTCCACACCCGGGCTCTGGTCGCCTTGTTCCGCCAGCCGGTCCAGAAAGTCTGATTCCCATTACCGGTCCCCTGTTTTCTTCTTCCCTTCTTCTTCTTCTTCTTTACTTCTCAACTCCTTCTTCCTCATCCCTCTTTTGCCATATCCATATCCTCACCTTGCCGTTGTCGCTCGAGGAATCATGGAGGCTGCTCAGCACAAGGTGCGCACGCCGGAAGAGGCTGGTACGTTTGCTCTCACTTCCCGCGCAAGATATGGGAGAGCACATGCTAACAAACGACAGTCGCCAGAATCGCCTACCTCGCCTCCGACGTCGTCGTCTCTGTCCAGCCCTCGCTCGCCGCCGACTCGGAATTCTCCTCCCACCTCAAACGCTACGCCGCTCGCAAGGACCAGAGTCTTGTCGCGGCCGGCGCTGGCGCTGTCCCAGATGTAAGTCTTTTTTTATTTTGTATTGCATTGCCTGTCTGCTGCCCACCGCAGACCACCCACCAATGCGCCGCCCACCCAACCTTTTTTTGGTGGCTCGTTTTGCTTAACAAGCACCCCACGACGACCCGAAGCACGTCACCCGATGACCCGACCATCCTTGACCACTTTGCAATCACGCTCTCCTATACCTCAATTGAATACCGATATGATTAAAAATCAATATACTGACCTCGACAGATCCTCTCTGTCCGCCACAATGCTGACCCGCTCCTCTCCGTCTTCACCCCGATCCGCTCTGGCAAGCTCGTCTCCGTCACCACGCCCTCCTCCGTCCTCCTGCCCGCCATCTCCCACCTCTACAAGCTGGCCAACTATCCCGTCGTCCTGCATGTTGCCCTCCAGCCCCGCAACTTTGCCGACTACTCCGTCATCACCGCCATCCGCAACTCGGGCTGGACCTTTGTTCAGTCGGAGACCCTGCAAGATGCCCAGGACATGGCCATCACCGCCCATGCCCTCGCCGTCCGCACAGGCAAGGGCGTCATTCACTTCTTCGCCCCCGAGACCTCCGCCAAGGACGCGCCCATTGCCGTCGAGGAGGCCGACGTCGTGAGGGACCTTCTCGACATGGAGATTGTCCGCCGCTTCCAGTCTGGCTCCGCTGGCGGCGCCGGCTTATACGCCGACGACGGTCACGTCGCCGTCTCCTCCGACCACCCCGAAGTTTCCCCAAACGCCATCAGCGAGAGCATCGCCAACCTGCGTCCTCCTCCTAGCGCGGACGCGTCCAAATTCACATCGGCGGGCACGTCAATCAAGTCCAGCCAAAACAGCGAGGCCGGTACCCCGGGTGCGCCCATCTCCGTCGCCACCACCGTCGAGACGGCCCCTCCTCCCGTCACCTCTGAGGACATTTTCACATGCGCCACCCGTATCTGGACGAGCCTCAACTCTGCTGTTGGCCGCCAGTACAACGCTTTCGAGTACACTGGCCCCGCCACCGCCCAGAACTGCCTCTTCATCTTTGGCTCCGATACCGGCACCTTTGCCGAAGCTATTGACAACGCCAAGCCCGACGAGATCTTTGCCAACACGGCCATTGTCACGCCTCGCCTCTACCGCCCCTGGCTCGGCTCCAAGCTGGTCGAAGCCCTCCCCAAGTCTATCAAGCGCATTGCCGTTCTCGAGCAGATTCACCGCAAGACCACCAAATGGGGTCCTCTGCTGATTGATGTCGTCTCCTCCACCAAGAGCGGCCCCGGTGGTGTCGAAACCATTGTCGGCCACCAGCTCGGCTACATTGCCGCCGAGGCCGCCGACCAGGCCCTCCGCGGCATCCTCCAGAACCTCACTTCCGAGGCCCCTCTCCAGAACCTCGAGGTCGGCGTCCGCGACGCCCCCGCCGAGCGCAGCGACTATGTCCTGACCATGCCCGCTCTCGAGACGGCCTACTCCAAGATTCTCGACCAGCTCTTTGGCAAGCGCACCTACATTGCCAACGCCCTCCGATCCCAAAACACCGGCATTTCCTCCACCGTGGCCGCCACCCCCGAATTCGGTTTCGGTTCACTCATTGCCCGCAAGGAGCTTCGCAAAGACTTTGTCAGCGAGGTTAAAGAAGCCGCCAAGAGCAAGGACTTCATCACTGAAGGCCCAAAGAACTGGCTCGCCAAGTGGGCTGTCGCCTCCGACGACTTGTCCAAGTCGACTGAGATTGCCGACGATGTCATCTCTCGTCTTCAGACCGATGGCTCGCCCCTTGCCCACAAGCTGCTCAAGAAGCAGGGTCTTTTCCGGAAGGAGTCCCTCTGGCTGGTCGGCTCCGATGCCTGGTCTTACGATCTCGGCAACTCTGGTGTGCACCACGTCCTCGCTTCTGGCGAGAACGTCAACATGCTCATCATTGACTCGACCCCTTACTCCGAAAAGTCCAACGCCGATGCCAACCGCAGAAAGAAGGACATTGGTCTCTACGCCATGAACTTCGGCAACGTCTACGTCGCCTCGACTGCTGTCTACAGCTCTTATACCCAGGTTCTCCAGGCCATGCTCGAGGCTGACAAGTTTGACGGTCCCTCCGTTGTCCTAGCCTACCTGCCCTACTTTGGCGAGTCCGACTCTCCCCTCACTGTTCTCCAGGAGACCAAGAAGGCCGTCGATGCCGGTTACTGGCCCCTCTACCGATGGAACCCCGACAACGAGAAGAAGGGCGAGCCCAACTTCTCGCTCGACTCAGAGCTCATCAAGAAGGAGCTCAAGACCTTCCTCGCCCGCGACAACCAGCTTACGCAGCTCATGAACAAGGAGCCTCAGTTTGCTGCCAGCCTGGCCCAGGACTTTGGCACCGAGGTGCGCGCCCAGCAGAAGCGCAAGGCCAAGGATGCCTATAATCAGCTTCTCGAGGGTCTTCTCGGAGCCCCCCTCACCATCCTCTACGCTTCCGACAACGGCAACGCCACCTCTCTCGCCAAGCGACTCGGCAACAGAGGCCGTGCTCGTGGTCTCAAAACTACCGTCATGGCCATGGAGGACTACCCTCTCGAGGACCTTGCTACCGAGGAGAACATTGTCTTCCTCACTTCCACTGCTGGTCAGGGTGAGTTCCCCCAGAATGGTCTTTCTTTCTGGGAGGCCATCAAGGACAGCACTGAATTCGACCTCGCCACCGTCAACTACTCCATCTTTGGTCTTGGTGACAGCCACTACTGGCCCCGCAAGGAGGACAGGATCTACTACAACAAGCCCGCCAAGGACCTTGACCGCGTCTTGACCAACCTCGGCGGCAAGCGCCTCGCCGATATTGGCCTTGGTGACGACCAGGACCCCGATGCCTACCAGACAGGCTATGCCGAGTGGGAGCCCAAGATTTGGACTGCTCTCGGTGTCGACAATGTCGATGGCCTCCCCGATGAGCCCCCGCCCATCACCAACGAGGACATCAAGCTGGCCTCCAACTTCCTCCGTGGTACCATTCTCGAGGGACTTGCCGACCCCAGCACCGGTGCCATCTCTGCCGCCGATCAGCAGCTCACCAAGTTCCACGGTACCTACATGCAGGACGACCGTGACGTCCGTGATGAGCGAAAGGCCCAGGGTCTTGAGCCCGCCTACTCCTTCATGATTCGATGCCGTCTGCCCGGTGGTGTGTCCACCCCCAAGCAGTGGGTGCAGATGGACGACATTGCCAACGAGCTTGGCAACGAGACCATGAAGCTCACCACCCGTCAGACCTTCCAGTTCCACGGTGTCGTCAAGGGCAAGCTCAAGCCCGCCATGCAGGCCATCAACCGCGCTCTTATGACCACTATTGCCGCTTGCGGTGACGTCAACCGCAACGTCATGTGCAGTTCTCTTCCCACGCAGTCCAAGTACCACCGCCAGGTCTTTGCCTGCTCCGAGAAGATTAGCGACCACCTGCTGCCCTCGACCAACGCCTACCACGAGATCTGGCTGACGGACGAGGACGACAAGAAGACCCAGGTGGCCGGCGAGGCCGTCCAGGACTTTGAGCCTCTGTACGGCCCTACCTACCTGCCCCGCAAGTTCAAGATTACCATTGCCATTCCTCCCCACAACGACACCGACGTCTACGCCCACGACATTGGCCTGATTGCCATCAAGGGCAAGGACGGCAACCTCGAGGGTTTCAACCTGCTCGCCGGTGGCGGCATGGGTGCCACCCACAACAACAAGAAGACGTACCCCCAGACCGGCCGCATGCTCGGCTACGTCAAGACGGAGGACGTGCACATTGCCTGCGAAAAGGTCATGCTCGTGCAGCGCGACCACGGCGACCGCAAGAACCGCAAGCACGCGCGTCTCAAGTATACCATTGACGACATGGGCGTCGACGTGTTCCGCAGCAAGGTCGAGGAGATGTGGGGACAAAAATTCGAGGCCGAGAGGCCCTTTGAGTTCAAGTCCAACGTCGACACCTTTGGCTGGGTCAAGGACGAGACGGGCCTGAACCACTTTACCTTCTTCATCGAGAACGGCCGCATCGAGGACACGCCCGAGTTCCAGATGAAGACTGGTCTCCGCGAGATTGCCAAGGTGCACAAGGGCGAGTTCCGCCTCACCGGCAACCAGCACCTCATCCTCAGCAACGTCAAGGACGAGGACCTCGACAGCATGAAGGCGCTCATGAGGAAATACAAGCTCGACAACGTCCAGTTCTCCGGCCTGCGTCTCTCGTCCTCTGCCTGTGTCGCCTTCCCCACCTGCGGCCTCGCCATGGCCGAGTCGGAGCGCTACCTGCCCGTGCTCATCTCCAAGCTCGAGGGCTGCCTCGAAGAGGCCGGCCTCCGCCAAGATTCCATCGTCATGCGCATGACGGGCTGCCCCAACGGCTGCGCCCGCCCCTGGCTCGCCGAGGTCGCCTTTGTCGGCAAGGCCTTTGGCGCGTATAACATGTACCTCGGCGGCGGCTACCACGGCCAGCGCCTCAACAAGCTCTTCCGCTCGAGTATCAAGGAGGAGGAGATTCTGGAGATTATGAAGCCGCTGCTGAAGCGCTACGCCGTGGAGCGTGAAGAAGGGGAACGATTTGGCGATTTCTGTATTCGCGTGGGCGTGATCAAGGCGACGACGGACGGCACCAACTTTCACGACGACGTCGCGGAGGAGGAGTCGGAGGAGGAGTAGACGACACTGCTTTGTGTTGTTGTTTTTGGAAAGGAAATGAAATCAAAAAAGGCATATTGATTAACGGTAATGAGACTGTGTTCTTTCTGTTTATATATACACACATATAGAGATTTTGGGTTGTCGAAAAAGAATGAGTCGGGCGTATGTACATGGATTTTTCTTGTCCGTCTTTTAGAAGTTTGCAATTGTTCTTACAAACAAAGAACCCAATAATAAAAAAAGGTTTAAAATTACTGCTCTTGACTTGCATTATTGAAAAGTGAGGCAATGATTACAGTAAACATGACTGTCAACACACAGCCATCACAGCATTCAGCTTCAAAATTATCATGCAATTTTTTCATTCAAAAATTCATTTCCTACATTAAATCCCCTCGAGATTTCATAACTCTTGCCGAGGTTCATCTTGTCCAACATGTACAGCATAACCACAAAAAGAAAAACACATCAAAAACAAATAACAGAAAATTCCCCGCAACACCAGCCCAATAAATACACAAACAAGTTCTTCAGAACATGGCCATTGACCGATGCAAAAATAATAACATATATGGGTTTTGTGAGAGCTGCGAGTTAGTACATCTTTTGCGGGACTGAGTGACATGAAAAAACATGTCATCATCTCTTCAAGCTGCTGCCGACGCTGCTCGCCGCTTCCGACATTTTCTCGCCCCAGCCGCCCATCCACTTGGGCGCCTTCAGACTCATGCGTATCCTGCCTTCGACGATAATGTTGACGAGGTTGATAATGGCAAACGTCGTGGAGCCGAGGGCGCGGAAGACGGCGAGGGCCGCGACGCTCCACAGAATGAAACGCAAGTAAAAGTTGTCGCCGATGCCCTTGTTGCTGTAGACCTCGGACACGGCCATGGCGAGGATGCCATTGGCCACCATCCACGTGACGACCATGTAGGTGCGGACGCTCTTGTAGTAGTCTTCCTGGAGCTGCGAGTCGCTGATGCCGGGCACGGGGACGACGACACGATCGCGGAGGTTGCGGAGCGCCTCGTCATAGCCGCTGTCGATATCCAGCTGCTCGCTGGGCATCTCCAACTCGACGGTTTGACCTTTGCCGACAGCACCACCGAGATCCGTCTTGATGACGTTGTCACCTTTGGTACCCCATGTGATGTCGTGGGTGTTGCAAAAGGCGTACACCTGCAGAGTGCAAATATAGCTGGGCAGCAGCATAAAGTATTGCAGGGAAGAGGTCATCATGTGCCACGGATCCAGGTACACAATCGACATGATAAAGTACAGGCCGACCGTAGAGGTGAGCGACACGATCAAGTTGGTAAAGACATTGTTACCAATAGTAAACTTGTGCAGGTTTGTCTTGTCAGTCAGTTGCCGAATAACAATGTAAATGACCGCAAACGTTGTGTACGCCATGATGATGGCGTAAATGATCATGCTGGCCAGATACATCTTCTTTGCACCCTGCGGTCGATTACCCAGCGAGAGAATGAATTGCGTGGCAATCAACAAGACGCAGGTGTATCGTAAGATGATAAAGATGACCGTTCCGATATTGTGACCAAATGGATCAACGCTCTTTTCTGTCAAACCACCGGCGACGAAGTAAAAGGTCAGGTAAAAGTTGGCGAGGGAGAAGTAGGTGAAGAGCAGCTGGCAGAGCTGGTAGACGAATTCGATATAGAGGAGAATCTTGCGAGCAATGGTATGGTCTGTAGCAATAATTTGTCGGAATTGGACCAGCGAGTAGACTGCAGCAAAGAATGCACCATTCAACCATCGTCGGCGTTGGGAGATGAATTCGGGAACAGCATCTATGAAGTGTTAGCAAAGCTTGTGAGAAAAAGAAAATGTTGCTTACCTGGAACATCGGTTTCACCAGTGCAGCCCTTGACGTATTTCAGGACCCAGCGCTCGCCTCTCTTGGCAACCAGCTCCCAACAGAGAATACGATCTTCGGCCAGGTACATGTTGGCAGTAAATACATCTGCATGCTGCCCATGTAGGGTCTCACCCTTGAAGTACTGACTGAGAGGACCGTGTCCGTGCTCATCGTTTTGCAGGGCGTGGTATCGGTAGGCACTCAAAGCACCAGGAAGCACGGTAATGTAACCAAAGACGGACTCCAGAGGCTTGTCCAGAATGTTGGACATCTTGTACTCAAAGTTTTGGGAGGCAACAAGGGGGTTAAGCAGACTGGAGCCGTACTTGCCCTTCATGGCCTTGATTTCACCACAGGCGCCGGCCACGTTAGAGTCGGTATCGAAAGCTTTCCAGAGATGGTAGAGCGAGTTGCCGCCAGGACGGGTACCAACATCGAGCAAGATGCAAATGTTGGGGTTAAGGGCCCGACCAAAAGCGTTGAAGAACCATCTATGGGAGTTGAGCTTGCCACGGTTCTTTTCCTTGAGGCAGAAAATCATCTGGCAAGGAACAATTCCCTTCTCAGCGCCCTTGAACTTGAGGTCTGAATCGAGCGAGACCTGAGTGGTGTATTCGTACACGTGCGCCTGAACGGCACGGTTGTTGACAAAGTTCTTCGCAATACCGTGCTGGAAGACACCCATGGCAGCAAGAGCATCAAGTGTACGAGGGTGGATCTTGGGTCGACCATCACAAATAATGCATACCACAATCTTGTGCCAGCCGGTCTCACCCCATGTGCGGGAACGAGATCGAGAGCAAAAGTGTGAGATATTCTTCATGACGGCGTGCATGGTACGCGTGAAGCAGATTTCATCTTCGTTGTACATGGTGATGCAAATGAAGAGCTCCGTCTCTCGCGTGGTTCGGCCGATGGACTGTCTGAGCTTGTATCCCTTCTCGACAAAGTCGTCCGGGTCGCAGGTGACGGCAGTATATCTCATGTGCGTGAATTCGACTTCGTCGCGGCGCGGCAGGAAACTGTACAAAATCGTGGGAATTTTGCACTCGAGAACCAGCTCACCGTTGATGAGCTGGACTTCCTTTCGCGACATCTGAGGGGCGCGAACACCACGTCGCTGTTGGGCGCCGTCGGGAGCAGGTCCATAACGCTCAACCTTTTCGTAGTAGTCCTCGTCCTCTTCGTTGAGAGTCTCTTGGGACTCTGACTCAAATGAGTTGCGAGTTGTGGGTAGAGGACGCGACTCGCTGAGGTCCGAGCCAGGACCAAAGACGTCGTCGTCGCCAGGGTTGAGAGGAATGTCTACTGTAGCATCTTCGGCAAACGCCTGCGAGTTGCGAGCCGAGTTGGAAAAGAGAGGTGCAGGGGGTAGCGGGCGTCTAGGACTGCCGCCGTATCTCGAAGACGGTGTGCCGGGTCGGGGGCTACCGTTCAAATCGGAAGGCTCATATGACAAGTTTGTGGGCGGCGGTCGAGAAAACTCGGAGAGTCTGGATGATGGCGTCCACGGTCTCTGGGGCGAGCCAGTATCTCTCGTGGCAAAGGGCACGTACGTCGAGTCTGGGGGAGGCATGGCTCGTACGTCCTCCTTGATAGAGCTTGCCCGAGAGGGAGACGTCGTAACGCTGGGCTGATATGGTTGATATGATTGCCGGGCCGAAGTATCGCTGAATGTACTAGAATTAAAATAGCGTGAGTACCAGTTCTTGGTGGAAGAGGAATTGGGTAGTGGCTTTAGGATGGGAGTGTCTCTGCTGCTCGGCGAAGCTGGAAGTCGTAGTGTCGCATCGCTGTCTGCTCGCTGGAGCTTCGCGGGCGACATGGAGCCGGGTGTTTGTGTATTGGAGAAGTTGACGCTTGGTTTCTTGTGCAGCTTTGCAACATTTGGTCGAACAGGAATCTTTGACAAGGATGGGATATGGGTCTTGGGCTCTGAGTGTGGCAGTGATTGGTGTGCGATGCTCGGAATACGTGAAGCTTGATCTTGAAGCGGGATGACATTGGACGAAACTGTGACGGATTTCTGCCTCGCCGCCGGCCAGAACTGGGACGTGCTCGGCGAAGCTGGTGATGGAAGTGTGATTGCGTGGTTCTTGGGTACATACGGTCTTGAGTCTTCAATTGGTGATTCGACAGAGGTCAGTAGTCGAACGGCTGCAGAGTTGGTGCCGCTGGGAGTATCGTGGTCGTCATCATAACCATGCAGACTGTAGTCAGGCGGCCTGGACGGGGTATTTGGACGGTCCATGGTGTTGACTGAGCTGGAGCTTGTTGGGCTCGCCGTCTCTGGAATGCTGGTGCGGCTCAACCAAGACAGCCAGTGGTGGAGGGGCTGCGGAATGTGCAAACGCCTGCAAAATGAGGATTACAGAATCAGATCAGCAAGAAAACGCAACGAGAACCAGTCTCGCAGAAGAAAAAACGGTACAGAAAAATATCATGTAAACAGGAAGATGAACGTGTGCAAACGGCGAGATGAGACGGGCTGGCTGGCGTAGCAATACATATGCTTCCCGCAGGCAAAGGCACTGCCCTGTTTGCTGCGGCTTTGTTTGGTTGCGACACAGTGGTGGGGCGGGGTTGACGGGGCAACAAACGCTGCGCGTACGAATGCGCTAGGCGAATCGAATGCAAGGGACCGACAAGGCTTTGGTGTCAAGCAAGCCGAATGGTCCGATGCCGTCATTTCGAGTCGCCCAGACCCTGACAATGGAATTGGTATGGTACGTCTGACGTACGGGCAATCGTGGCCATTGTTTGCTAGCATGTGTTGGCCGTGGCGTAAACACTCTAGGGTAGGCCATGATGCCACAAACCGGAGGGCGGAAGGCTTTCACACTAAAGCAGCCGGGCTCAAGTTTAGGGGGCAAAATGGCGCAATTAATTTGCCATCACATGTTGCATTTGTTGCTCTTCCATTTTCTGTGATCAGCTTCGATTGGGGGTGCTGATTCTCGTTGTTGTGTCCAAGAGGCAACCTACACGCCTGCGTTGCACTAGTAGGCTCGCAGCTCATGCTGGATCGATATCAATTCCGGGAACAAATGTCGTCACAATACTTGACGCCTCAATCATTAACCACTAGTCACAATTTCAACCATCCCATCAATTCGGCCTTTATGCCGAGTGGTGCCCCTTCTGACTCGTCGCGCCACCCATATGCACCTCTAAATTTCGTCGGTCCGGCATATCCAAGCTAGCCCGCACCTTGGCGGAGCCGATCGTGGGGCAGACTCTTCCGGCACTCTCTAATTCCCCAGCGATTCCCCAGTCGCTCCTCCACCAATTTACCTTTTGTCCGGTCTGCTGTCCGGGGAAATTTCAATTATATAACGTCCAAGACTCCGCGTCGTGCTGAAACCATGGCTCTTCACTCCCCAACCTCACAACGCGCTCACCATGCACTGGTTGCCGTCCATCTCGCTTGCCGGCACCTTGAGCCTGGCTAATACGTGCCTGGCCGTCAACACCACATCAACTCCGGGCACGTCTGTATCGACCTATATCAACCCCAACGTGCCGACTGGCGTACCCGTGGTTGGTGATTATGATGGCCGCTACCGCCCCCAGATTCACTTTTCCCCGCCCAAGGATTTCATGAACGATCCCAACGGCATGTTCAGAGACGCCGAGGGCGTGTGGCATCTATACTATCAGTACAATCCAACTGGAGTTGCCGCCGGAAATCAGCACTGGGGCCACGCTACATCCAAAGACCTCTACCACTGGGTAAATCAGCCCATCGCTCTGTTTCCCCCAAAGAAGAACCAGTACATCTTCTCTGGCAGTGCCGTCACGGACCCCAACAACACATCTGGCTTCTTTCCGCACCAGAAAAACGGCGTTGTTGCCATTTATGTAAGTTCTGCCATTAATATATTGCCGGTCAAGGTTCTAACAGCAGCAGACCCTCGCTGAATATGGCGAAGATGGCAGCCCTGGACCTCAAACGCAAGCTATTGCGTACTCTCACGATGGAGGGTTTACTTTCACGCCATACGAGGGCAACCCGGTAATTCCTAGCACTTCGTCTCAATTCCGCGACCCCAAGGTGGTCTGGTACAAGAATCACTGGGTTCTTGTTGTGGCGTATGCTCAAGAGTTTGAGATTGGTATCTTCACTTCTCCCGATCTCAAAGAGTGGAAACACGCCAGCAATTTCTCCCATGCTGGTCTCCTGACTCTGCAATGGGAGTGCCCAAATTTGGTTGAAATGCCATACTTGGATGCGGATGGAAAGAAGCAGGAAGACATGTGGCTCATGGCCATTAGCGTCAACCCCGGAGCTCCGCTTGGCGGCTCCATTGCCCAGTACTATCCTGGACGCTTTAATGGTACCCATTTTGAGGCCGTCGACAATGCTGCTAGAATCGCAGACTTTGGTAAAGACAATTATGCGGGACAATTTTTCTACGGCACATCAGAAGATGAACTTCCGGTTTACCTTGGCTGGGCGTCGAACTGGCAGTACACACAGGTGGTGCCGGCTGGCGAAGAAGGCTGGCGAAGTGCCATGACTGTGCCTCGCCGCTCCTACCTAACAAAAGCAAAACGAATCGGCTGGAAGCTCGTGACGGAGCCATACAACCTGGAGCCTGTCATGGGCTCCCAGTTGGCAAGCAATAACAGCCTGGTCAATGGAACCATTTCCGTCGACTTTGCTACCGTTCACTCGAACGCGCTCCATTGGGAAGTCAACATTACTGGCCTCCCCAAGACTGGCATTCCGGAGTCAGCGACCCTCAACTTCACGTTTATTTCACCACAGTCCGGCGAATTCGTGCGCGGTGGTTACTACCTAGGCGGAGACAACCCCTTCTTCATCGATCGTGGCGGCGCCAACGGCTTTGATAACGTTTTCTTCACCGACAAATTTTCGACAAATAGTCTCATTGACGGCGATTCATGGCGCCTGAGCGGCATAATTGATCGATCTATTCTAGAAGTTTTCCTCGACGGCGGAATCGAGAGCGCGACCGTCAACTACTTCGCGACGCAGCCGCTGACCTTGCTGGTGTTGGGTACAGCCGACATGCCCAAGGGCGCCAATGTCAGCATCAGCGTGCACGCTTTGGAAAGCGCGTGGGCCAAAATGGCAAATGAAGATGATGGGTTAGTGTACGGTAACAAGACTGTCAACGGTACCGCCAGTGAAAGTAAAAGTCGGTTGTTCGGGATCACGTCATAGAACGTGGTTATGATTTGTACATTGATGAGACGGCATCTCGGCGTCTAAATGACCCGATAATATACACATGTTTTAATTAATCCCTAAAAAATGCGCCCTGGGTATTTTTGACTCCAAACCAATAAAATGCTCCCCATGTAGACTTATACTACCTTCACCTGGGTCGCAGACAATAGCAATAGTAGTAGACGTCAGGATCCGTTGCTCTTGCTTTGGGTGTCGGTATTTTCGAAAGCACCTCAACGTCAAACGGCAAGTTGCTCAGCTGGAACCTATCTGCGGAGAAACTGAGTGCAATCCAGGCTCCGTCAGGTCTGATACACTGATAGACGCTATCGCACATTTTCCGTAGCGCCTCTTCACCGCCGCACGAAATGGCGTCGCAGGTGCTCTTGTCTAGTACGAGCTGAAAATCGCACACAAATCCGTTGTCGTCGCTGTCAGATTCGTCATCCGAAGGCACGGTGGCCATCAGGTCCTCCGGAAGCCGTGTCGCGTCGGCTGTGGCATAGCGCAGCCGTACGTCGCCAAAGGCGCGCTGCTCGAGTTCCCGACCGCGCTGCGCCGCCAGCGGCTCGTAGTCGACATTGGTGACGTTGAGAAACCCGCGCTTCCGTAAGTGATTGTGTAGGTCGCTTGTGCCGGAGCCTATGTGAAGAATTTCGGAGGAGCGGCTGATGTTGGCGAGCAGAGGATCGATGAGGCTGAGAAAATCGGACGACGTGAGCAGCCACTCAAAGGCCTTTTCTGAGCTGAAGCGCTCATGCCAATAAGACTGCTGCTCAAAGTCCGCTGCCATGCTTCAATCGCTTGGGTGATATGTACGGATACAAGCGAAGGAATATAACATGGGAAAGAAGTACGACCGAAATTAGAGAAAAATCTTTTGCTCCCTGTCTGCACATAAAGCACCAAGACGAAGTTACATCATTTTCTCCACATGCCTGTGGGTAAATGATTCGGTGAGCGCCGTGAGAGACGATTGCCTGGCATCAACTGCAATAATTAATTCCCGCATACGCATCAATGCCGGCGGCTGATTTCGACGTGGTCCTGGCAGGTAGAAAATGAGATCGCCTGTGAAGAAGTGAGGCCATTCGCAGATCCCCAAGTGGGCCATCTCGAGGTCTTCAGTTAGGACAAACCCAACTCCCAATATTTCGTGCGATGCAAGAGCTGATTAACATGGATTTTTTTGTATGTATTTCTAATATTATACAAGAATTTTAATTATGTAACATTACAGGTATTGGCGGCCTTGCACAATACTCAAACTTTCATGTCCTTTTCTGTGCTGCTGCTGTTGTTCGTCGTCGGCAGAGACAGTTTGGCCTTTTCAGATTGCATAACCTTGGCCCAAGCATAAACAATACCACTAACGAACGCAATGAAAACGGCAGAAACACTGCCAAGAGTGACCGGAGCGCCGAAAAAAATGAAACCCGTGACGGCCATGGGGAGCTTGTTCAGCGCGCCGACCATGGAGTAAGTTGTTGAAGAAGTGACACGAATGCACCAGGCAGTCGTGTAAGAAATGAAAATCGTTCCGAGACCAGAATAAATCATGCTGATGATGAGAACAGTTCGAGTCTCCGGCGGGAAGTTTCGAACGACGTTCTCATGGGACCAGTCCTCAAGGAAGAGGGATGCAAGGACGAGAACAGGGATAGAGAGCAGGTTGTTGTAAAACATGGCTATCAAAGAGTTAGCATCGTCTTCACAAAAGAGGGACTTGGATGTATCTTACTGTCCACATCACTGAAGTTGTACTGCTTCATGACCTTGCGAGAACCAATCAGGAAGGCAGATGTGCAGAAGACATTAATACCCATCCACGTATAACCAGCAGTGAGCTGCGCCGTGGCTGTAGTTGCGTCGGCAGAGTGTAAGCCATTAATCGCGGCCTGAATATCCGCCCAAGCGGCGATGACTGAGCTCAGGACCATGAGACCGAAAGAAAGAAGGATAATGCGGGAAACCTTGGTGCCGAAAAAGACGTTTTCGCCATATGCGATGACGATAATTGTCAAATTCTTAAAGATCGTATACACTGGCACACTGAGATACTGAAGCGACTTGGCTCCGGAATAAATCATGCCGACGAGCAACACAGACAAAGGAAACCCTGATTTGGTCAGTGGGCCAGCTCAACGTAGGGAGAAGACGTACTTACATTTCTTGGCCTTGAGAGAATCATATCCGGCCAGGGTAGTGACCATGCCAAAGTGCTTGCCAATGAGAACTGCAACCAGGCAAACCACCGACTAAGAAATGACGATTAGCTAACATCTTTCGCGTGAGACGGGCTGGAGCTTACCTGAACAGTGAGGCAGAAGAAGGTGAGGTTCCATGAGCCACCAGAGAAGATGTACTTGTTGACAGCCGTCATGCTAATCGAAGCCACACAGTACGCCAGGATGGACGCATTGGAGTTGCTGATCAGACCTGCGGAAGCAGGCCCCGAAGGTGGACCACTGGCCGTCATGGTTTCGCGATTACAGTCTGCTAAAAATAGTCGATCACAAAAAACAGAAGAGAAGGACTGAAGAACGAGCGTGATGCACGAGCTAACTTTCAACCGTCTGATGCGACTTTCCCGACTAGCAGCTCCTGAGCATGAGAAAAAAAGGAGTGTCCGCTTACAGATGCAGTTTTATCTCAGTATTAAAATTTGACGAGATAGAGCCTGGTCTAGGCTTTTTCGGGTGGATAGGGGCAAGCAGCCTCATTTCTGCTGGGTCTCCTTTCTGCGCCACAAAACCAGCCAATCACGTCTTGGCCCTTGGCAAAAAGGGAAAAAACCACCCCCCAGCAGCAAACACAGGGTCTTGTCTGACTAGCAGCCCAAAACCAGTGCAAAAATAGCAACTGGATTGTGAACAAGCCCCGCCCCGACAAGGCTGTGAAGCCTGACTTACGCGAGGTAGTCAGTCGCGTGTCATCGTGACTACAATAGCTTGGCTAATGAATATTTAAAGAGACAGATATCGCATGCTCCATGTAGCCCTTCTTTTGGGAGAAATATTCGAAAATATCTCTCATGAAATTATCTAAAAGCAACTGCAATCATGGCTCAACCCAACCAAACTGCGGCAACTGATGCCTCCAAGAACCCGTTCACCGAGACATTCGGGAAATATACCAACGAACTCCTCGAGAAACGTCATGTTCCTAGCGTGACGTTGGCCGTTGTCGACGGAGATGAGATTTTCACGCAGGTGCGTATATGACAATGCACCACGCCGCAGCAGCAGCAGCAGGCTAACTTGCGCATAGGGCTACGGCCACGCCACATTGCCAGATGTCTCAGCGACGGCAGAAACTCTGTATTATACAGGGTCTTGCACAAAAGCGTTTACCGCCGCATTGATAGACCATCTCATACGGAGCGAAAAATACCCGGAACTAGCCAAGGGCTGGGACACGCGCATCTCCTCTCTCATCCGCGATGACTTTGTCTTGCAAGACGAGTGGACAACTGCCCATGCCACTTTGCGAGACGCCGCAGGCCACATGACTGGATTCTCTGCCCACGATCTCTCCAATTTGAGCGAGAGGGACGGGAGCCCGTGCGGCGCTAGGGAATGCGTACGAAATATGCGCAACCTACCGTTTGTGAATGAGCCGCGACACCAGTTTCATTATTCCAATCACATGTATGTGGTGCTCGCTCATGTAGCTGAGACCCTGACTGGGAAGTGGCTGGGTGACTTATTTAAAGAGCATATCTGGGCACCACTGGGTATGAATGCGACATTCATGGATGAAAAGGACGCTCTCGCGGCACCCGAACACCTTGCCACCAGCCTATTCTGGGATGAAGAGAAGGAATCTCACAAAGCCCTGCCGCTGACCCCGGCGCGAGTCGTCGGAGGCGCGGGAGGCATAATATCAACAGCCGCCGACTATGCGAAATGGGTCAAATGCTTGCTCCACCAAGAATTGCCGTTCAGCGCGGCAACGCATAAGCAGATCCGGACGGCGTTGTCGATTGACTATGCGGATGACAAGTCTGTCACACATTATACGTTGGGATGGGGCACGTCAACAATTGCCAACAAGACAATGTATGGTCACATGGGTTCAACTGGCACTTTCGGGTCAGCTGTGTATTGGATCCCGGAAGCGAAATTTGGCGTGGTCGCCTTTTCGAACTCATTCAATGCTGCGATTGCTGCCACAAGCATTCTCGCCAAGCGACTAATCCAAGACAAACTGCAACTGCCGGATAGTGAGAGAGTCGATGTGGAGTCGAGGTGAGTTACTTTGAAGCTGTAACCAAGTTAAGAAAGCCCTTTGGATACTAACCGCCCAATTCAACCCAAACAGAGTCGACGAGGCAATCAAATCACGGAAAGACAAGGCCACCAAAGTTATCGATACTTTGTATCCTGGCAGGCCCCTGCAGCAACCTTTGCCACCTTCTGCCAGTATAAGCCAGCTGACAGGTCGATATTCCCATCCCGGCTATGGCGATTTTGAGCTCGCGGAGGCTGATCACCTTGCTAAGCCCGGGGTCAAGGTGCTCGAGTCGCGGCGCCCAGACTGCTTCTTCGCTTATCGGATGCAGCTGGAACATGTTTCTGGAGACTTTTGGGTGGCAAACATCACCTGGCTCCATACCGGCACCGCGGATCGATTTGACAGGGCGCAGTTCAAGTTTGGCGTGGACGGTAAGCCGACTGGAATTGAGATTCGTCTGGAGGGCGGCGGAGAGAACGAAGGCATTACTGTGCTAGCAAAAGAGCATTGAAAATGACAAATAGCCAAAAAAAAATAATACAGTCTTTTTGAAATATTGCCGAAACAAGAGCGGCCGGCATCCTCCAAATGTTCCCATGCACTTCATGGTCGCGTGCTCGACACGTGCAATTTTGTAATGCTACGATCATCCTGTTGGCGAGATTGCTACATCACGCAAGCGGGAGAAAACAAACGAGAATGCAGCAGTACGGAAGGGCGAAATGGTGGGAGATTACTGTAATACAGAGAGGTAGATCCATCCGTAGGTATCAACTGGAACCATCCCCCTCCACCAGTCACACGTGCACCGCTTCAGTCATGATTTGGACGTTGTTCTAAAAATTATTTCAGGATAGAAAATACAATTAGTTAACTGTCAATACACCTGGGGTGATCACTCCCGAGCAGAGCGCTGGTGCTCATTTTTTGGCCTCCTTCTCCGCCGACTTGAGAAGATCCTGTGCTTTCTGAGCCTGCTTCTCCAATACCTGTTTCAGCTCGTCCATGGTTTCCTTCAGCAGTTTTTCGCCACCTTCTTTGTGGTCACTGGCAATTTCGCTGATTTGCTGCAGCTTCGGCAGGATCTCGCCGCCTTGGGGTAGCATCTTGAGATATTTTTCAAGGCCTAGATCGCCTGCGACCTCTTTCCCTTTGGATTTGGCGCCTTTAGCGGAGTCCTGGATAAAACTTTCAAGGTCTTTCAAATTGCCCGAATCCACAGAATCCTTCACTTTTGTGAACAATTCTTTGATGTTGCCTTGCTTCAGTGTGTCAGCGTTCTTCTCCACCATTTCCTTCACTTTGGGGCTCTTGTCAAGATATGGCTTGGCTTTCTCGAGACCTTTTTCCCAAGCCTCGTCACCAAGCTTCTGGACCTGCTTGACTTTGTCGTTGATGAGTTTCTCGACTTTGCTTATGTTGGCGGCGCTGAATCCGCCGGCAAAAATGTCCTTGACCTGGCCCCACGTCTCGTCAACCTGCTTCTTCGCCTCAGGGCCGTACTCATCTCCCAGCGACTTGAGCTTATCGATGTTACCGCCCAACTTCTCTTTAATCTGTGGGTGGTTGTCGACAATATCCGAAAGCGCGTCGACGGAGAGATCTGCAATTTTCTTGGATATGTCGGCGAGCACATCGTAGGCCTTGGAGGCAGTCTCCATGCTCAGCCCACTCTTGCTCAACTGCTGAAACTGCTTGTAGCCGTCGGTAACAATCTTATCCACCTCCTCCGCGTGCTTGTTTCGCAGGGCATCGACATCTTTGAATGCTGCATCAACAAAGCCGCGACCGCCGGGGATCCAACCGACGTAGGAGTAAGACAGATCTTTGATGTAGCTGATGGCCTGGTCGGGCTCCGGCGCCGCCTTCTGGAGCTTGGCTGCCGCGGCCTGGTACTGCTTGTTGGCCTCGATTGCCGCCTTATTAATCGTGCTGGCGGTACGTCCGGCTGGGGTGAAGCTGTAGATGCCGTAGAAGACGACAGCGCCGACAATGCCTCCCGCGAGACCGGAGGCAAAATGAGATTTGGCTGGGGCCGATGCCGACGTAGTTTGCCAGCGAATCTGTCTGGGACTGCGAATGCGGTTACATCGCAGAGCACCAGTAGTAGTGCCCTGTAATCTAGAGGAGAGTGGCATGTTCAATTGTGCGGGAAATGACGGCGCGAAAAATAGAAAATCGGGCAGAGGCTTGGAAGGAGTGAGAGGAAGAAGAATGACTTTACTGAAGGCTACTTGGACCTCTTTTAAAGTCTGCTGTTTATGCCCTGCGGGTGCTTTCAAGGCGGGAAACATGCCAGTGGTGACGACATCATGACCGGATTCGGTTGGCGACGATCAAGGCAGTGGGGTCAGGCACGAGCACTTTCAGCAGCAATCAGGGTTGCTAATTTTGGCTTTGGCCGACTAAAACAGCTAGAATGATTTTATGCTTCCTTTATTTAGACCCGTTTGCCGGTGGTTTATCCTAGAGAGTGGCCGTGCTGGCTGTACGTGGCTTTGATGCATTCTGGTAGACATTCTGTTCCTCTTCCAAGCCTACAGACGCATTTTGAGAATTTGTTAGGGCCATGCCTGATTTGCACAAGCAGACTACCAGACGCTGCGCAGATACAAACTGTGATGCAAAAGAGACTTGTATACTGTAGCACCCAAATCGCTATGGCAAATACCAAGGTGAGGTCTAATTAAACTCCCTTGCTCACATTTGGTGAACGGTATGCGAAATGTTGCTCCAGCGGAGACAATGCGTGCCACGGGCTTTCCTCTTCCCATCATAACCGCTCTGGACTACGGTTTGCAGCGCTGTGGACAGGCGCCCGAGAGGTTCTATAGCACTCTAATTAGTGTTGAATTTCCTTGACAGTACCGTGGCACTCTGATACCTAAGAACCCAAGGCTTACAGCTAGAGTCCTTCCACATAAAAATAACTAAAATGCTTTAATAAAATTAATAATGTTTTTCAATGGCTTACATGCCTTCTCAGGATTTGACTTTTTTACTTTTATCAGCATGCTGCGTGTTGTTACCACTGCAAGACAGACTTGGTTGGCACCTTCTTTGGAGACTGTTCGATTTTTGTGTCTCCTTCAGGCGTGGCTAGCATTTCGAGAAATGGGCACATTATTGGGCGGGTGCTCAGTAATCCTTCCTCCTTGTTGTCTTGGAAGGCGGCGCTAAGTAATCACCCCTTTTGTACTACCTCACTGTCCGTCATGAGATTCTGTCTTGTTCCATCCTCAAACGCGGGGCCTGTTCTTGGGCAGAATCCCTCTGCACGGGGCGAGCAAAGTGACGATGCTGCTATTCACTGCATGGCTTCTACTGCTAAATGCAGCAGGTGCGGCCGCGACATGCTACAGCTATGAAGGCAAGGAGCTCCCCATGTCTCCTTGCGATGGATCCGGCAGCATCAGCCCCTGCTGTGGCGACAAGGACTTTTGCCTCTCCAATGGATTGTGTTTGAATGCAGGCGGCAACAATGCCTATTCCCAGCAAGCTTGCACAGACAAGGACTGGAAGCTTCCATGTAAAAAACATTGTCCTGGCAATGTTGGCAAGTTTGGTATGAAATTCTGCTTTGTGGTTTCCGTTTACGAAAGATGGGCGCATGGTTGGCTAACACCAAGTCAGGAGAGGATGGAGACTATCGGTACCTCATATCATGCTCTGGCTTGAGCAATACAATGTGCTGTGGTACCGATTACGAATGTTGCAATCAAACGGCGAATCTCACCAGTATTCCGAATTTTTCGACTTTGTACCAACCAGCAGGAGTTGCGACGTCTTCGACAGGCTCTGCGACTACCTCAAAAACGGAGACAATGTCCACTCCCACTTCAATGGGTAGCAGTAAACCGGAATCCCAGGCCCCCAAATCGACACCAGACAAGTCTGTGGCTATTGGTGCTGGTGTTGGTATCCCGCTCGGGGTTGCCCTCCTCGCAGTCATTGGTGTTTTAATTTGGCAGATCAGGAAACGCCAGGCTGCTGAGAGAGGTGCGCAAACGACACCATCCCACACATATACCAATATACAACAGAGGCCGACCGCAGCCGAAATGTACACCCCTCCGCCCGTCAGCGAGTTGGAAACAAATCAAGTCAATTATCGGTAGACCCGTTTGAAATGCATGCGCCTTCGCGCTCGACCTGGCTTAGCGAGATATCGGCGGATGCCACCTCCTGATTAGCTGTATATTTTGTTGGGCGTGGCGGAGGCCCTACAGTGGGCTACGGAATGAAGTGCGAGGCATAACTATTTCTCCAAGTAACAAAGAAGACCGTTTGCCAAACTTAATTTGCCTTCATCTATAACCAATGTGCAGGCTTGGCTAGCCACAAGAATGAACACTTTTTCTGCCAGCCAGATGACTCGCCTACTACTATTTCGCCGCTACTGGCCTTTCTGGACCACTGTAAAACAAAACTAAAAAACCCAAGTATTATTTTGATAAAGTGTAATCTATTCTAATAAATGCTCAATATAGAGCTAGTCATATTATCAGCCTTGAATGCCCAACTGTATTGAGTGGCTCCACTGCTGTCTGCCACACGCTCTCTGGCCACTCTAAGCGGCGTGATAAGCTCACAGTATCTCCGCAATTTGGAATTGGCAAACGTTTAGTACAATCTTGGGACAGTCCCGGGCCGAGTGCCCGCTCACACCTGGCAAAAATGTTCCCACATCCCAGCTCCATCGCCAGCTCGCTCGCCGTTGCACCCTCGGTCTGATCTGTCTTTCCATTGTGGAGAGCGACCGATTTTAGCACACAGGCTAACTAACTAGTGAGCTAGATCGGTTGAAAGAAACTTGAGGAGATTCTCCAGTAATCCAAGAAGCAGACGGTATCTGAGTCGTGCAAAGAAAGTGCTTTATGAAAACTCCACATTGCTCTCAGGATCTAATATTGTTGGCTCCCATATGAAGAACTGAGCGACCCCTGGCAAGCAACGCTATTGAATCCTGCTTTGTTCTCGGATTAGTCCTCGAAAGCCACTGCCGAACGCTACTAGCCAAGCTGAGATCTTCAGTAGCGCAAGGCTCGACGGTCCGGAGTCCGCCCTACTAGCGCTATATTCTGGGAACTTTTGTTCAACATATGACCAGCTCTTGTTAGGCTCCACGCCTTGGCCAAGCGTGTGACGATTCCCGGGTTGGCGGATGTATGCCGGAGATCTTGCCCGAGAGGAGAATTGTTGCCTACGCCATGGCCACTGGGGAAATGCCTCTTACCTGTGGCTGTTTCCACTTCCGACAGCGACATGCAGCGGCTTGTCTCGGTCCTATTTCACTTAGGACGGAGTCTGGGGCATGATCATTCATGCTACATAGATTTGGCGACGCCTAGAATGCGGGTGAAAGGCAATTGCGGCGTCGCGACACTTGGGGGCCGAAACGGAGTTCGTATCCCCGGTGGCAGCGTGTTTGTGCCATGTACCAGTCGTGTCAGTCCAACCCACCAACTTACTATAGGATGGAGCTCGCTTCGGCCCGAAGGCTATTTCCGTGCATAAATGTACTGTAGGTGCAATAAGACCTGTTTGGTATTGCGCCTATCAACGAGGAAAAACCCCTTCATCAGTGGCACATTGGGAAGGTTGCCCAGCTGTGTGGGTGGAGAGGTTGGACTGTTCAATTATACATGATTTAGCTTGATCAACCGCTTTGGCAAGAGACGGCCTGTGAATTGAGAAAACGCCGAAATAACTGCCCGTGTTTAGCGGCCCTCTCAGCACCCGACTCCTACTCCTTCTCTCTCAGACATAAGGTGGCACTCTCAGACATTCCTGCCGTATTGAGTTTAGTAGATCTCTTCATGACGATCTCGATTGTTAGCCTGCCACGCATGTTCAAAATCCAGTGGTACATAACAAAGTATCCTTGTAGCGCTGCTAGATGGGCCCTTTGCCTCCGGGGCGCCTGCGGGCTAAGACCCAAACAACCCCCTCATACGAAGGCCAACCTGTCAACCTCGCAGGATATTACGGAAGAAGCTGCCGTATTGCCGTTCTATCGGCTATATTTGTCTTTGACTCTAGTGTCCGCAGCTTTTCAGCTTTGTCTGCCGTGAATAAATAATTTCTTTGCCCCGTCCAGGCTCTCTGTGAGGGGCGTTCCTCAAAGCCTCGAAAGAATTTGGTGGCGAATACCGGGTTGAGTTTTGCATCGTTCGCAATCACAGCCTAACTTGCAATGACCGACAAAATAGACCACAGTACCACCAAGGTGGAATCGGATGTGGTCGCCCAGAAAAATGTATGCTGGCACATTAATGCATCGCGACTGATGGACCCCAATTGCTAAACTTGGTGCTGCGTGCAACAGGCGCAGACCCATCAGGACACCATAGCCGTCGAGCTCAGTGAAAATGGTATCAAAAAAACCGAGCGCCATCTGGATGTCACCGAAGATGATTTGCTGGAAGCAAAGGAGCTTGCAGCCACGTACTCGCTTGACGACCTACGAAGCGTAAGCTGTTGCGACTGCCTTGGAGAATATTGAACGCTAATCTCGAAGTATAGATGATGAGTTTGGTTTTGAAGCTTCATGCCCGCGACCCCAATTTCCCTATTAATGTCATTCGCGAGATTGAAGAATTTCTCAGTGAGCAGATGTCCGAACATGTCGCTGGAGATCAATGTCTAACCCGTTGCAGACAACGAGGACGTCTTCGTACATCCTGACAAACATGAGGAGCTTATCAACGACATGAAAATCGAAGCAGCTCTTATTACGAACAACTCACCCTACGCCGAAGTCCGAGCCGTAGTCGACAACCACGATGATCCTACCCTTCCCGTCTCTACCATCCGCACCTGGGTAATTGGTGTTTTTCTCTCCGTTACATGCGCCTTTGTCAACATCTTCTTCGGTATTCGTCAGCCACAAATTTATATCACCTCGAATGTCCCGCAGCTGCTGGCCTACCCGTTAGGCAAACTCTGCGAGAAAGTTTTGCCTGACGCAGGTGTTACCCTTTTTGGAGTCCGCCATAGCCTGAATCCTGGGCCTTTCAACAAAAAGGAGCACATGCTCATCGCAATCATGGCCAGTATCTCGATTGATGGTACATACACGAGCAATCTCATCTGGATTCAAGCATTGCCCGGATTCTTCAACCAGCCGTGGGCTGTTGATATTGGCTATCAAACTCTCATTGCACTGTCCACCAACTTTATCGGCTACAGTTTGGCTGGTATTACACGTCGCTTCCTGGTTTATCCCTCTTACTGTGTTTGGCCAGACTCTCTCGTCACAATTGCCCTCAATGCGTCGTTCCATGGTAATGCGAACCCACGTGTTGAAGGTCCTTTTAAGACCTTGTGGAAGATGAGCCGCCTGAGATTCTTTTGTATCGCTGGGATTGCAATGTTCTTTTACTTCTGGGTGCCCAACACACTTTTTGGTGCACTTACCTATTTTGCGTGGATGACATGGATCTCCCCTGACAACAAATACCTGACTTTGATCACTGGATCCAACAACGGCCTGGGACTTAACCCTCTCCCCACATTCGACTGGAATATTGCGGCTTCCCTGACAGATCCGCTGATTATTCCATTCTTCAGCACATTCAATCTATTCATGGGTATGTTCTGCGGCATGTTTGCCGTCATTGGCCTCTACTTCAGCAACACATGGTACACAGGATACCTGCCGATGACGTCCAACGCTCCCTGGGACCATTTTGCGGAGCGATACAATGTTACACAAGTTCTTGATGACAAAGGAGTCATTGATCTTGAAAAGTACCAAAACTACTCGCCTCCATATTTGTCAGCTGGTAATATTGTGGTCTACACGTGCTTTTGCAGCGTATACACTGCAGCTATCACCTATGCCATCTTATATCACCGCTTGGAGATCAGTATGGGCACGAAGGAGCTATGGAACACGATTCGTCGAAAGAAAACTTCCAACGAAGGACGCATTTTGGATGTCCACAACCGTCTCATGAAGGAGTATAAAGAAGTCCCCGAATGGTGGTACGGCATCTGCCTCGTCTTTGCTATCAGTGTGGGAATTGCAGGCATTGTTCATTATCCTACCAACACCACTCCTGCGGCGATCTTCTTCGGTATTGCTCTCACGCTTGTTTTTATCTTGCCCATGGGCATTATTTACGCTATGACTGGAGTGCCAATGAACCTCAACCTTCTGGCCGAGTTCATTGGTGGTTCCTTGGGAGAAGGAAATGCCTTGGCAATGTGCTTTTTCAAGACGTACGGTGTCATTACCTGCGCCCAAGCGCAGTTTTTCGCCAGAGATTTGAAGCTTGCACACTATCTCAAGATTCCCCCTCGCATTACTTTCTTTGCGCAAATGGTCCCCACGCTCGCGACCACGTTCGTCGCCGTCAGTGTTTTGACGTATCAAGTCACCATCGAGAATGTCTGCACGCTAGATGCTCCTTTCAGCTTCTTTTGTCCCGATGAAACAATTTTCTTCACGGCAGCTGTTTTGTGGGGTACTGTTGGGCCACAGAGGCTCTGGGGCGTCGGTGGTCAGTATACCGTGACTTTGCTTGGCTTCCCTCTCGGTGTTGTCATCGTTCTCACCTTTTGGGCACTGGGCCAAAAATTTCCGAATAACAGAATCTTGCGTCAAGTGCACCCTGTGGTTCTGCTTTTCGGCGGTGCTTATTGGGTACCCTACAACATTAGCTTCATGTGGGCGGCTGTCCCGCCAGCGGCCCTCTCATGGCTCTACGTGCGCAAGCGATTCTTGGGTTGGTGGTCCAAGTATAACTTCGTCCTATCTGCTGCGTTTTCTTGTGGTATTGCAATTTCAGCCATCATCCAGTTCTTTGCACTTGCTTATAACGGATATGAGGTCTCTTGGTGGGGTAACGACGTAGTGAGATCTCACTGCGAGGATCCCACCAACGTTGCTTGCCGCCTCAAGCAGCTGGCTAAGGGTGAATTTTTCGGCCCTGCCCCTGGAACATACCACGTCTAATTGTTTATATCGATGCATCTATTAGGTATTTGGGAAGATGTGGCATCTATTACGTGGTCATTCATTAACGTTTCTGAACATGTTGTATGTAGGAGGCTCGGGTGACGTTTTTAATTAATTATTAAATTGCATTATATCATCATATCGACGAAGTTCCTATGAACCCTTTATGGGTTAATTGAAAATATGGTTTTAAATCAGCGTAGGTAATGAGGGAGCATAACTGGCCATAGGTAAGGGCCAAGTTTGAACAGCGCTTTCTGGTCTCCAGAATCGCAAGAGGCAAAATTTGAACTTCTATACCGGAAATTGCGCCCGAGGCAGATTTATTCGAAATTCTGTATGGAGTTTGATAGAAACCCCAGGTTTCTATTTTTTTGACTCATATGCGGGAATTCCCGGTGGTTCTATGGATGTCGAAACGCCTACGTCACGAGGAACGTTCCCGAGCCTCATCTCGGACTTAAGCACTACTTCCACTTTAAAAAGCTCATCAAGCTCTACCAAATAAACACCATTCACGTCACTTCCACAAAAACAGCTAAAAACCAAGCCAATATGTTGACGGTTCATCATTTACAAAGATCGCAGTCTGAGCGCATTGTGTGGCTCTGTGAGGAGCTTGGCCTCAATTATGAGCTCAAGACATACCCCCGCGATCCCAAAACAATGCAATGTCCCCCCGAACTACAAGCCCTGTGTGTTTTGAAATCCAATGAACTCACAATTTCCATCAGATTGCTAACAAAGTATATTCAGTCATCCTACCAGAGCCGCACCAGTGATTCAGGACGGCAAAGTTACGCTGGCTGAATCCGGCGCGATCATGGAGTACATACTCACCAAACATGGCGAGGGGAAGCTATCCATCTCGCCTGACGCAGAAAACTACGCCGATTATCTCTATTACCTGCATTTCGGAAACGGCTACTTTATGCCCGCTGTGAAAGGCTTTACACCGTTTCTTCGCGGCACTCTTAAGGTGGAGGAAGGGAACCTGTCGTCGTTCTTCGCCAAGCGCAACTTTGACCAATCACTACAGATTCTCAATGATCGATTGAAGACAAATACATGGCTGGTGGGAGATGAATTCACGGCGGCAGATATCATGAACGTTTTCGTGTTGACGACTGTGCGGCTGTTTATACCATATTCGCTGGAGGGGTACGATGCGATCCTTGCATACTTGGATCGAGTTACCAAGAGGGAGGCATACATCAAGGCTATGAATAAAGGTGATCCTGGATTTACCCCCTTAATCGCCGCCGTTGCAAAAGGATCGAAGATGTAACAAAATCGAGCTATCATTGCCTATGCTTGGCATATCTCATCTCATCATATAATAAGCCCTAATCAGACCCTTCACTCATTCTCTTCAATTAAGAGCCTTGCTATTCTTGTCAAAGAGTTTAATCGGCAGCGACCTGTCGTGCACTGTAACTTTGTCAACGACTCCCTCGTCATTCCACGAAAAGTCCACCGAGCCTCCTCCTCGCAGATGAAGACCCTTTACGTTGCCCCCCGCCCACTGCTGGGGAATGGCCGGGCCCAAAATGACCGTTTGAGTGCTTGAGTCACCTGCCAGCTGCGGAATATCCGTAATGAGCATGGCTAGGCCCGCTGCGGACTGGCCGAAGTTGGCATCGATCTGGAAAACCTTTGACGGAGGTGCGTAGACCGAGAGGACATTCGGCGCAAAGTTTTCGTCAATGGTGTACTTGAACTCGTCGTAAGCCTTGTCGACATTACAGGCGCGCGCCCAGCAGGAAGCACGCAAAGTCTTCTCCCAACCGGTGTTCGAGTCGGCGGTGCCGTCACCGCGGGAGATGAGCGACGTGACGACGGCATCGTAAACGGTCTTGTTGCCGGCATATTTGCCTGCAATGACATACCCTGGGTACCAACCATTGAGGTGCGAAAGATGGCGATGCTGATCTCCTTTCACATCAATATCGATTTTCCATTCTGGACAAAGTTAGCGGTGGAGTTGATTCAGAGTTATTATGAAGCGTACCTTGAATTTGACCCCAGCTGCCAATATGAACACCATCATCCATTACTTTGAAAGAACTCTTGACACGTTCAAGGAAATTGGTGTCAGAATCACCGGAGGCGTCCCAGTCTCTGATAACATGGTCGAAAACCTCCCACGCCACTTGTTGGAATTGGGCACAACCAAATGTCTACCAAAGATAATTCATTAGACAGATAATTTGCGCAAAGATTAAAGATGTACGTACGGTTGGTCCATGCTCAGGCGAATTGCATGGATTGGCGACCAATGTGCCATCATTGAAGTACTTGTCTTCCACGAGCACATCCAGCCAGAAGGACGCGATGCCCTTAATCATCGGATAACCGACTGTTTTATACCACTGCGAATCTCGAGTGTAGTCATAATGGTCCCAAACAGTAGCCACTGAAAAAAATAAGCAGGTTGAAATAAACAAAGCGACATGAAAACGTACTCATCCAAGCTGCGTCATGATAAACGTTCGCCCAAGTGGGATCGTCTCCTTGGCTGTTATTGCATGAGTGTCTAATTCGCCAGCGAAGAAATACTCCTCAAACTCACCCCGTATGTCCGAAAATGTTCAAGTTGGTAAACGCAACCCATCCGGTCGCATTGTAGATCAGACGCGCTGATTCAGTGCCTCGCGGAACCCAGGTGTCGGCAATGAACTCGAACAGCGGGTCGGTGATGCTGCTGAGACCCATTTGCTCCGTCAACCAGTTATTCCTGTGACTTGTTAGCTGGCGGATGGCACAGAAACCTTTGAATTTCTCACATTTGCACATTAATGTCAATATGATAGTCGGAGCTCCAGGGCGGATTCACATCCGGCGCCCATTTTCCTTGCAGGTTGGGCGGAAGACTGCCCGGACGGGACGAAGAAATGAAGAGGTATTTTCCATAGTCAATGACCAAGGACTCGACATAGGGATCTCCATTTGCTCTTGTATACCCGTTCAGCAGTGTTGCCGTGTCCACGCTGGCAGAATTGTTCGGGTCGGGAAGGTTCAGCGTGAAGCGGTTGAACAGAGCGCTAAAATCCTTGGTGTGGCGGGCCAGGATGTCGCGGTAAGCCTTGCGCCGCAATTTCGCAACGGTCGCCTGAACGTTGGGATAAGGATCCACGCCGCGGAAGGAGTATTGGTGGGCAGCAGTGCCCTTCTTTTGGTCGTACTCGGTGCCAGACGCGAGGACCAAGGTCAGCGACTTGGTGCTACCGCCAGGAATGACAAGGTGACCGTCGCTGTTACACTTTTGCTCTGTCTTGCACAAACCAACGGCACTGAGGACGGCGTCAAACTTCATGCCAATATCGCCTTCGCCTTGGTTCGCCTCTGTGCGACCGCTGAGGTGGGTGCCGTTGGCCGAGCAGGTAACCGTCGACTTGGGCCGCGAGCGGTACATGTCGGTGATGGCTGCCGTCACCTCTGGCAGTGCCTTGTCGGATTCAATGTGGTAAACACATACTTGATCAGGATAAGAGCAAAATTGCGTTCTATTTGTCTTCGCTGTCAGTGACCGTTTTTGTTTAAGGCGATCGGCGAACGACTTACGTGTTGAAGTTGGCCCCGTTGGCCGTGTAAGAAACCGTGTGCAACGCCGTCTCAAGATCGAGCGCGCGGCGATAATTGGAATACTCCTTTATGCCAGATAGAGATACAGTAAGGTTGGCCATGAGTTCATATGAACCGTAGTCATCCATGTTGCCCAGAAGAGGGCTCTCGCCTATGCTAGTCAGTAACAAGTCAATTTCGCAAACAGGGTAGAGGCTTCTCATACTTCCATTGCCATTTTTGAAAATATTATCTTGAATGGAGGGGAGGAAATGGGCAACAGATTCCTTTGGATTTCCGCCGTTGTACGTCTGATCATTCATTAGCTGCGAGCCGAAGCCTCAACAGTCGGAATTCATACCGAGCTAGTGAAAGGGCCACCACGCCACAGGCTGTCGTGGTTAATGGGCACCACGTCATTGCCAGGAATACCAAGCGGCAATCCTGTTACTATTTGTTAGAGATGCGTCTTGTAAATAGAAGGCTTGACCCTCACCTGCTTGTTTTCCATTGCCAATGGCATACGCCGTCTGAATAATGTTGCTCAGATCTCCCACAGATGTAGTCCAGAACTTGCTTGCTGTAGCCCCATGTTGGCAGAGGCCCACGGCCAGCACGGCAGATGCCAACACCGGCTTCATTGTAAAATGATAGAATGATTTTCCTCGCAATATAAAGGAACATAGCACTAGAAGCACCTCATCAAGTGTGCGGGGGAACGCTGCGTAGTTATATTCGCCGTCCTTGCTTTCATGGACAACGTTGGCGCCGACCACCTTCCGAAGTGAGTGTGTGATGCCACCAATCGGCCGTCACCAGGTTACATCGCATCACCTCCCTAAAAAACGACGGGTATTGTGGCCCGGAAGATGGACAATGGAGGTGGGGTAATTTAATCACTACGCCGTACGGAGTACGTTCTTATCTATTGAATTACAAAATTTTAGAGAGACGGCGAGAATTGCGCAAGCAAATGAGCAAGCTCTGGTGAACTTCATCAATATTACTCGTTGCAATATATTATTAGCAGTCGACAGTGACTTAAATTACCTCGGCACACATGTCACATAGCATTGGGGGAGCGGCAAAGTTCCACCATCATCACCCTGTGCCGTCGTTACCGACCAAGCGATTCTCTTATCCCTCTACTTCGCTTTGACAAGGTATGTTGGTAGAGATAACTAAAGGTTCTGCCGGTTGATAAGCCGTCGGATATTTACTGGTGCCGATGCAGCAAGCCACACGCGGGGGGTCATGCGGAGAAATAAGCTCCATAAGCTAAATATGCAACATAAAAGAAATAAGATAGATAAGACAAAAAAAGCTAGCACTGTATATAAAATGAACAAGCTAAAAATCATAATCAAATGGAGATGAATATCATATAGAAGATAAAGAGTATGAATTTATACATGGCTTCTCGACCGGTGCGACGCTCCTTTCTTGCCTGATGGTGGCAATGTACGCTGCCCTGGCACAGCAGCACACGACACTATTTGTAAATATCTTTTTATAATCATTGGCTCTAATCATAGATGCCCCGACTGCCGTAACCTGAGAATTCGTTTCCATGTCTTCCCTCACTATTCCGGAAGGTAACTTCGCTGTACTCTGCGCCTATACAATCCGCATCATGAGCCACACTAATAATACCCAGCAGCGGCTGGGTTAGCTCTTCTCTCTGGACGCCACCATCCGGTAAGAGTTCCAGCGCAATATGCATGGCCTACGACGAAACTTGCCGAAGAGTCTGCCGCTGCATAGACGCTTTGGCTTGCAAGAAGAGATCAATCGATATTTTATTTCGCAGACAGATTTTCGCGCATGATGTGTCTTCTGCGGCAATGAGCCACCGGCCGCAGGCCAGCGCCGTCCTGCGTTCGCTCGGGACGGGCATTTTGCGATTGGCGTAGCCATTGGCGTCGTTGGAGACAACAGGCTCAGAAGGAATCCGTTTCGTGGATGTAAAACCGCGGCCCTCTGCCGGATTTTTGTAATTTCCTACAACCGTACTCAATCCAAGTATTTCCGCGGCTTACATGGCCCTTTCTCAATTTCAAGTCCCGTTCCCCGCTCTCGCAGGTGTCGTTGGAGCGTAGCTGGTAGATCGGAAGCGATATTTCGCGAAATCGTCATTTCCCACATACAGTGCGGCCGGAGACACGCTGTCGACCAAAGCTATGCTGTTGCAGGTATAACTCTCTTTGGTGGTGAAGATGTTTGTAGAGATGTACTCCAAATGTTCTTTCCAGTAATAATCGAAAAATGAGTATGGAGGAGACTTATGGCGGCCAACTTGTTCACGTTGCAGAAGAAGCAAAGCTCGTCACGCGGCAGCTCCTCAAGACTGCCAACCTCGGCAAAGTCTTCCGTGATATACACACAGCAGCCACCACTAGACAGATCTAACAGGCACGTCTCGTTCCATCCGGTCCAGATAGTACCGTCCGTGTACGTGGGCAGAGCTAGGCCTAATGAATAGCCACGACAAGCGACATCAACACTGTCAAACCACTGCTTCAGACTCGCTCCGCGGCCTTTGTTGCAGGCAGTATCTGTCGGCAATCTGCCTCCGAGGCTGCCACGATAGCGCATATTTTGGAAACGCGGTGTGTGAGGGTGGCACTTCAGCACCTGCGTCAAGGCAAGCTGACATTTCTGCGGCAATGCTTGCAACAGTCCCTCGTTTGTTGTTGCGTCATGAAGAGTATACCCAGGAGTCGGTGTAAACAGTTTCTTTTGAAAGAAAAAAAAAATTCAAAAAGTTAATTAATGAAGTATACATGGCTGACTGTCGTGATTGTATGTACGCGGTGGACGTTGAACAGCGACTGAGATGTCCGTCTCAATCGTGAGGTTAGTCGAAACAACGCTCGCCTTTTCTCTTCAGCTATGATCTTTATTCGTAGCTTAGAGTATATAAAGAGCTGAAGAGATAAATTCTTGAATGAATTTTTCTCCTATTCCTGGTCTGCATGAGTTGGGGTATCGTGTGACACCCAGCAAGAATTTTGCGAAGATTACACTCGTCCCCTCGGTGTGCGGCCCAGGGCCGGTCCAACACCACCGGGAGGGTCAATAAGTTTCCCATCGATGTTTCCATCATATAATGACAGTTGCCCTTTGAATTTCGGCCGAGGACACCAGTCGTATACCGAGCCTGTTTCTAGGTCCTGATACAGTGTCCTCAGAGCGGCGACTCTGGCATACATCCGTCCTCCGTAGCGATGCTGTTGCAGTTCGCCTTCTTCTGGCCTTCTATCCAAAATGATGACACAAAGACCACCTGCTACGCCATCAGCCGCTGGGGAACAGAGTTCCTTCAATGTAGTGTCGTCGAGTAAAATGCCGCCGTCCCAGTGAACAGAATCCAGAGTAGTAGCGTCCCGCTCTTCCATAGCGTCCCGATACTGCAACACGTAGTTATCGAATGTTTCGCGAGCGGCTTCCAGAAGCGGATGAGGTGTGATGTTTGCCAGGCTGGGCTCGTGGTGCGCCGACTGGTCAGGATTCATCGGCACGTCCAGCACCGGCAGTAACAGCGTGTCTGCAACCAGCCTCGTCAGGCTGGTATCAGGCGCAGCACTTGTTCTGCGCTGAAATTCGTCATCGTCGTCTCGAAACGGGCGGAGAATATATTCACGGAGATGAGCTAATGCAAGCGCCCACTGGGTCTCATCACCTGTAAGAGTGCTCGGACGAAGAATGTAGAACCCCCATGCGCCCAAGCGTGTCCGTAGATGCTTGTTGTATTGTACAAACTCTTCGCTTAGAGTTCGCCGGTTCATGACTAGTGTTGTTCAGAGAGTTCAGCGAAACCAAAAAAATATAGAGGCAGCACTTTTGGAGCTCGCGAGCCGTTTCCGCCGTTTTTATACATAATTGAGAATCAAGCATTTGGCGATGACATTTTTAATGTGGCTCTCTTGAATGGAGTACTGCTTGGCAGTCACGTCTCAAAGCGTAACTGAATTTGTCCACAATGAGGGAAAACCATGCCATTGTGTAAGAATTCGGTCCTAGCAAGGACATTATGGCGTCTCGATATTTTGTCATTCGTGCGCTGACAACGCCAAGTAGCGGCTCGTACATCAAATCGCAGCGTCGCAATTTGGCTGGGTAGCGTGCATGCAGCCATAAGACGGGTGGCCAATCAGGCCGCGCAAGGCTCGTATTACAACCCACGGTGCGCCTCGTGTCGCCCAAGCCCCAGTCCCTTTTTTTTTTTTTTTTTTTG